>JAAGNO010026815.1:4652-54681 GCA_033439905.1 Ceryle rudis | reverse complement strand
GTGGATTAGAAAGGAAAGCTCTGCTCTGCAAGGGACTCAAGAATAGAGTGTTCTGGAAAGGGAAATCAGGGAGGATTTGGGGTGTGATGGCTGCACATAAGCACAGGGGGAACAGACCCATACATCCAAGGACAATTTATGTATTATACATTTATAAGTTTGTTTTCACTCCAGACGAGCTCTGGGCTGATGCTGTAGCCTGAACGCCCATCAGTGGCTGGGGAGCGTGAGGTGCATTCTTGGAGCACATTCAATTTGGTTTCATCTGAAAAGAATCCAGTTGATGGTCTCCCAAGCCTGAGCTCTCCAGAACTGCAATCCAAAGCGCAGTAAATTGGGGAAAGTCAGGAGAATTGTTTCAGAAGCACACCCCTGAGCCAAATCAATGTGCTGGATCAGGCACACCCCACCAGGGCTTTGGAGCTGTCTAACCACCCTACATCCAGAGAGCTGCTTGGCCCCTCTCCTAAGCCCCAGCCATAGATAGGACCCAAGGGAGCTGCCCAAGACCCCAGCAGGGCTAGGGAGAGTGTTGGGGGCCCCGGGGACACCAATTGGCCTCAGGTGGGCCCTCACCCACCGCTAATTGGGCTGGGGGCTCCATTTAAGCCCAGGTCCTGGCTGTGTGCATTCCCCCAGCTTGTGCTGCAGGTCTATACTGTTCTCCTGGACTAATGTCAGGCTGAGGTAGGCAGCCTCATCTCCTGGATGGACCTTGGACTGGTATTACAGGCAGCTTTGTCACCAGCTTGTTGGTGGGACCTGTCATTACCACCATAATCGTCGTGAAACAGCACCCTGCTCCTGCTGCCTTTCCACAATGGGAATCCAAACCACCCTGACACAGGCACTCCAGGTCCTTAGGCTGTTACTCTTCTTCCCTCCAGATCAAGCCTAGCATGATACAAAGTGAAATCCCACGGTAAGTAGGCAGGCAGGCACACTGTATTGTGGGAGCTGCTCATCGGGTTGTCTGCAACAGCCATGTTTGTAAGGTGGCTCCAGGGACTGAGCTTCCAGTTGTTATCTGGCTCTCTGGGGTTTTGGACCAGCCCATCTTTGCATTGTGTGGGATGGGGGACTCTGTCTCCTGGGGTGTAATGCTCTTGTTTCCCAGCTTCCTTGCACCACATCCCAGCGCTCTGTAGGGAAGTGAGTGGCATTTTAAGAGCTGAATGGGCTTGGCCTTTTCCAGGCTGCACATGGGCTGAGCAGCACATGACTGGAGCAGGACCCTGCTCCTGGAGGTGATGAGAAGGGCCTGGGCTGCAGTGTGTACAGCTGTGTTGGTCTTTGTGTTGCTGATCCACTTCAGCTTCCTGGGGATGGAAGCTGTGCATGCTGGATGCATGCCAGCACAGTTGTGGCAAGCTGTAGATCCCACCTCCATGTCTGGAAATCCTATAGAATCACAGACTGGTTTGAGTTGGGAGGGACCTTTAAAAGTCATGTGGTCCAACCCCCCCCCTGCACTGAGCAGGGACATGTGCAACAGGTTGCTTAGAGCCCCATCCAACCTCACCTGGAATGTTTCCAGGGATGGCGCATCAATCACCTCTCTGGGCAACACGGGCCAGTGTTTCACCATACTCATAGTAAATAATTTCTTCCTTATATCTAGCCTAAATCTACCCTCTTCCAGTTTAAAATTATTACCCCTTGTCCTATGAACTCCTGCTTTTTTCCTCTGCTGGGAGTAAGTGGCACAACTTATTCCCCTCCAGCAGCATGTGCACCTCCCCAAGGGAGGAGGGATATGGGTGCCAGGGAAGGCAGCAGTGCAAGTCGGTGAAGATCATCATGCCCAGGGTGGTCTGGAGCATGCGTTGAGGGATGTGCTGCAGCAGCAGGACCCTGAGCACACACAGTTTGAACACTGGGAGGTTAGTGTGGAAGATGTGTTTCCTCTTAGCTGACCATTGCTGTTGGGAAGCTTTTTATCACGGTGTTAGTTCCCCAGGCCAGCACTGTTTTGTTTTACCCATGGTGAAGGGTGCTGCTGCAGGTCAGGCTGGTACCATCTCATCCCATTTGACCCCTTCCCCACACGCATCCCAGCAGCAACTTGACCAAACCCTATCCCCTTTGAAATATGCTGGTAAAAAAAGAACCACTTAGAATTTGGACAAGGGCTGGTGTCTGTGCTTATTTCAGCTATTCTGGTCATTATGTGACTTACTATAGTGTAATTAATCTTCTTTTGAATCTTTGTGCTACTGGATGGAAGTCCATGAAAGTGCAGTTTCACAAAGATCATTCTAGTTGACATTTGAAAGTGTAATGTCCCCAGTGCAAGGAACAAAGAATAGAATGGCCTGTCTTGTTTGTATATGGATAAATACAGAAATACACAACCCACATTAAAATAGGGGCATCATTTGAGCAACAACCTCCTGTGAATGTTAAACCCTTATACCTCTTGTCTTAAAGCATTAAATAAGTAAAACTGTTGAAGATACTCTTCAAGCATCTTCCCTAAAGATTTCTATTACTCTTCTCTTTCACTTCAGATAAAGAGAAGGCCTATGGATCTGTTTGCAATAAGACATTTTTTTATATGTATTTCAATATATCCACTCATGTTCTCGCCGGTGTCCTGTGCTTTTGGGGGTGTCCCAGAAGAGCTTTGCCTGCTGAGGACATACCTGTACACGTGTGCAATGTCCCTGATGTCCAGCAGTAGCTGCACTTGTGATATTAGCCAAGAAATCCCTGAGGGCTGCGTTCTAATAGTTCATTTGCAGCTGAGCGGTAGAAACGCACTTTGTGGAGCATCAGGTTTTGCTTCTGAGAAAAACAGGCAGTTTAATGTCACTCTTGATGGAGTGGGTGTGCCTGAGCTGTGGAGATGTGATATTTTTCTATGCCCAACTGTAAAGCATTTCAGAGAGGGTCTCCAAATGAACCTGCCAGGTCAGGGAGATGTGGCCAGCTCTGGTTTCAGCCTTTGCACTACCCCTGTAACATGCACATTGCTCTCCCAGGCTCATGCTACAGGAGAACAGGTACTTCATCCTGTGCCTGCCCCTTGGCCAGATTTTTGGGCCATCTTGGCACACTCCAGTCAGAACTGCACACAGTAAGTGTGCATGCTCTACAGAAGTCATGAGCTCCTGCCTCTGTGTAAACCCTTGGTGTTGGGCTGCAGAGGGAAGCAGCCCCATGGTGTATATATGCTGCAGAGCTGTCCACTTGCTCTGCTTCCTACAGCCTGAGGTCCCTGGGGGAGTGGAGCAGGAACCACATGTTAGCAAAAGGCTGTGTCCCTTCTGATTCTTGGAATGGACTCTGGAAGGATCACAATGGAGATAAAGCAGCACTTGTTTTATTCCACCCACAGTAGTAAAGTCCTGCTCCCACCCTGCAGAAGGTCAACTTGCCTCTTTTCTTGGCTGTGCTGGAGATGAGAGGGTCAGCCCCAGCTCATCTTCCTTCCAGTAGCATGTCTTCTCTTCTTGAAGAAGGTTATTGCTGCTGAGGAAAGCGTGTTCACTGGTTGCAATCTCTCCTTCCCATTTAGAAATGCTTCCCTCAACTCATCTTGCCGTTTTGTTTTTTTAGCAAGCACAACTCCAGCTCTTTACATCACTATGTTCCACTTGCAAGGTTCTGAATTGCTGCTGTAGCAATATAAATATGAATAAATATTGGAAATCAAAGACCATCTACTTGCTTTACAGTGAGGGGAAAGCAGCTTCCACTCCAGAGGCTCTCAGATGTCTGAAGCAGCCTCCTGCATATCAGCCTTATGGCTGATGGAGCTCTGAGATGGACCCTCCCTTGGGCAGGGGTCCATGTAGATGCCTATGCCTCCCACCCTCTAAGTGGTGGACTTAACCTCTTCTTTGGTTCCCCCCAAACTGGCCAACATAAAGTCCATGGCTCCTCTTCCTAAAAACATATCTATGCCAAGTACAGCCTGGCACTGGTGCTGCCAGAGCTGTGTCCCAGGAGCAGTGTCTTTTCTTACCCCTACAGGCCATCTTTTTAAGTCCTTGCTCTGCCTTTTCTTCCCCTCCTTCCTCATCCACACCCTTCCATTCATGCCTGCCTTAGTACTGGTTACAGTTCATGCCAGTCCCCCTCCTGTGAGTCTCTATCCCAATCAACTGCTCCAGCACAGGACTTGCCTGGTGATGTGTCCCAATACTCTTATCAGGACCTTCCAAAAAACTAAAAATACATTGTCGCTGTTGGTCATACCTAGCACCACAGGATGGCAACACACTGAACATAGCATTGTGAATTATCTTTGAAAAATAAAATAATTATATGATATAAAGGTGGTTGCAATACAGCTGTGCCTTCAGGTGACCATCCTTTAAAAAATACTGAAGACGTACCTTACAGGCACATCTTCACGGGGACACACAGGGCTGGGTCACCTTGGGGAGGAGGAATTCAGCAGAATTCAGCCACTACCAAATGCAGGGATTATCTTGATTTTCCATGGCTGGTACTGGCATGCTCTTTTCAGTCTGGACAAGTGGCGTTTTCAGGCCACACACGGCCCATGCCCGCCAAATCCCACACTTCAGTTAGTAATGTGGTGGTGTTCCAATAGCTTCAGCCACAAGCAATGTTTGTAATTTCCCATAACCATTTACTGTGATCCTTAAAATAATGGAAGCCAACAAATCAAATATTTCTATGATTGATATGACTAATGAGGTAGATCTATCTCCAGTGAGAGAAAAGGGATTTCTCTTGATTGGAGACAGATGCACCTTGCAATTGGAAGGGGGGATATTAATTTTTTTCTTCACTTCAGTCTGTTCCTGCTCCTCTCGTTCCTGACATGAGCCTGGGCAACTTGCCTACATGGAAAGGGCTGCGCTGCCTCTCCTGTCAGACGCCCATCATGCCGACTACCAGTGAGTACAAATCTAAGCCAAGGAACATATATTATTTAGAGAGGTCCATCTGCCCAAAGGAAGCTGCTCTTACACTTATGTTTTATTATCTTCTAATTAACTACGTATCATCAGTCATTAACAGGTTTTCACTAAGATGGATGCACCCACTCAGCAAATTAATAAGATCAGATAAAAGGTTCCTGCAGTTGGTGACTGTAAAGGCTCCCTCCTATTTCCTTTGCGAATAAGGTTCTGTGGGCACTCATTTTTGGTACCCTCAGGTGCAGGATGGCCTGTGCAGCAACTACTGATCTGCTCCCCAATTCCTCACTTCCCTCCAGTAGTGCTGAAAATTATGTCCCATCGCAGTTGTGCCTCTTTCCTCATTACACGTGAACAATTCCAAGACTTGAGAGCACCAGCTCACTCCTCCAGACCTTGCACTACCACAACTGCTCCCTTTTAGGGAGCTCAGAGCCTTTTAAGTCCTTCCCCTGCATGCCCAGGACTCTGCAGGGACCAAAGCCCTGGCTGCAGACATCTGTAAGTCAGTGCCTGCAGGACAGTGGCACTGCTGGCAGGGCCACCAAGTGACCAAACTTGTCCCAGCCCCACTGACAGGGCTGCAACTCTCAGCAGCAGAGAGCAAAACACAATGGGGATCTTACAAAGCATTGCATGCTTTTAGAACATAATTTCAGGCAAGAAATGACAAATTTTTGGTTTTATTAAAAAACGTCTAGCAGCAAAACCTGTAACAATTCCCCCCCCCCCAAATTAGACCAAACCCCCAAAAGAACATAACACAGAGAGAAAGAGATGGAGATGGTGAGAGACAGGCTTGGGGTGTTCTCCACCATTCACTCGAGTTCCTTATAGCGGGCAAACATAACTCTCCTGACAGCATCACGGTAGGTCTCGTTGGACTGCCTCTTGGCGGGCTTCCCGGGAGCCCCCAGGCCAGGGCCCTTCTTCCGATTTTCTGCCTGAAAACAGACACAGCTTGTGTCAGTGACTTCTCCTCCTTGAAGAACAAGCTTCCCCTGAGCGGCATCAGGAGAGCTGACTGCTCCCATGTGGATCTGCCAGAGGAGGAACAGCAAGTGCACTGTGTTCCTCCAAAAGCTGTTTGGGAGAAACTATTGGCCCTGTGTGGGCAACAAAAAACACAGCCAGCAAACTCACAGTGAGATTCAAACCACAGGGATCAGCTGCGGAGACCAACATGAGCACACAGCAGGGTGGGAGCGGACAGCCCAAACAAGCAGCACTGGCCCACAAGAGGCAGCCATCAGCCATGTGCGAGTGAGGATTGAAACAGAGTGAAGGCAAATGCCAGGAAGAGAGCTGAGCTCCTGGGGAGCTGTTTGCAGTCAGCCCATGTTTGCACAAGCTCAGCTGTTCTCTCCTCTGATCAAGTTCCCATGGGCTCTGGTAGCTCGTTTTGAATTTCAACCAGTTTTTAACGACCAGCTTTTGCAGCCAGTGCCTGAATTATTCAGTAATACCTGCCTAGAGTTAGCCCAGGAGAGCAGACCCAAAGCTGAAAGTTTCTATTTGCTTTTAAGTCTTAACTTATCTGAATATCAGTGATGTGATCAATTAGGCTGAGAGAAGAAAGTCCTGTGGGGCTGAAGTGGGCACATTGCTTTGCCTGGCACAACTTGGAACTGCGAAGAAAGCGCATCTCTAGGGCTCTTTTGGGAGGCCTTTATAGGAGTGGTCCGAGGGCTGTGCTTTGTAATCCACTCCCCCATCCAGTCCAAAGAGCCCTGATTGGAGGTCAGACCTCCCAGAGTGCATCTCTGGAGCTGGCTCTTCCACAAAGCCCATTTTATGGCCACAGGAAAATCTCCATGAGGCATGAGGAACAGCTGGGGCTGGTTCCTGCTGTCTGCACTGAAGAGGGAATCTTGCCTCATGTGTGTGGGCTCAAGCAAATGCATGTCACGAAACCTCAAATATTTGCCTTTAATGATATACTTGACTGCAAGCCAACTGTCGCAATGCGAGCTGCGCTGCAGGCCACCTGCCCCTCGACATTGCACTGACACTGCAATGGCAGCCACAGGGGCTTGGTGCTGCTGATGTGCCCCAGGGCAAAGGAAAGAAGTCCCAGACCCAGACAGCTTGGCAGATAAACCCTGTGCAGCAACTTAAGGCCTGCTGAGAGATCAGCTTGTCCCAGAAGGCAGGATCTACCCTGCCCTGCCTATCCCTTTGCTGGTGGGGACTCTGCTCCACAGCAGATGATGTACTTGGGTATTCCTGTCCAGAATGGCAGCAAGAGCCTCACAAGCGGAGTGCACAAATCATCATGTGCCCTATGGCTTTGGCTACCCTCATGCCTCCTTGGAGGAGGTTCACCTTCTCTCCCAGCTGATCAGGTGACTGCAGAGCACTGAGCTGGTGACCTGCTCAAATCCAAGCCTGGCTTTGGACACATACTAATCAGATGCTCACATCCTCCCTAGTCACCGTTACTCTATTCTCAACCCCTCCAGATCCATATAAATTCTAATCTTTTTCTGCTAACACACTTGCAGGCTCTTCCAGCCTGCAAAGTTAATTAGTGCACGCATATTATTCCAACAGGTGCATGTTGAGACTTGCAGCCTGACTCTTGTTCTGGCTAGGAAGCCCCTTCAGCTGTCCTGGGAGACATCACCAGGACAGTGATGTGTTTTGACAAGAAGGGAAGGCTCACCTCCACTGGCGACGTTGTGCCCTGCTGGTTGTGGCCAAAGCCTTTCTTCCACCCTGGGGACTGCAACATTCGGTTCCCTTTGTTGTTATTGTCCATCCTCGGGTCACAGTCACTGCAAAAGAGGCAGAATCTACTGTCCAGTCTTGCAATGCTTCCAGCACATGCCGGGTATGTTTAGCTCTGCTAACAGCACCTTTGCTGACATTCCAGTCCCTCCTGAGGGATACACAAGTCTCTTACAAGAAGTGCACTGCCCAAGGAAACCAACACAGTGGAGTCTATGTGCAGGGCTCAGGCACCTTGTCCCGCCTCAGGGGAAAACACACCAGGGCACAGGAAATGAGCTCAGGCTCCAAAATATTTACAGTACTAGCAGCCAGGAGTGTTCTGTACTTGCATTTCTTAATCCATATTTTAGCAATAGCTAGGAAGTGAAGTCTAATCCCTGCTGCTCTTGAGATCTTTCTTTCTTCCCAGTGCTCTGGTCACTGAGCTCAATGATGCAGTGTTGAGCCAGACACCCTTTCTCCCACCTGGTCATTCATCCAAGACCATTAACCAAAACCCATAGTTTTCAAAAACTGCTCAGCACAAAAATAGCTTCCTTCAGGCAAGTTCTGTTTTCTGGCTGCTGCTGACCCTGTACACAAACTGGTTTAGTTTATCCACAGCTTTTCCAGGAGAATAGAGGAAAGAGAAGATGTGGATTTTTAAGCATGGAGGAAAAGTCTTCTCCTGAGGGGCTGTATCAGAAGGGAACAAGCACATCACCAGTTTTGTCTCCAACACATGCCTGGCAGTTCCTCAGCCCACTGGAACACACGAGCTCACAGCAGGCAGGCCTGTCAAGAGCTCCGCGCAGCACGCGCTTGCTTCCTCCACCTACTCTGAATGAGTTGGAAACAGCTCCCAGCGTTCTCTGTCAGCAGAACAGATGAAACACAGCTTTGCTCTTTCTTTCAATGGCTGTATGCCAGGACAGGAGGACAGCAAGTGCAGCAAGGACAGGGTGGATGGGAACAAGCTGCATTCTGCTCCCTGCACCTGCCTGGGCACACCATAACCCCCCACCTCACTCATCCACCTTGTCTCTGCTTTCCCCTGAACCCTTGTTTCCACTCCTGCACTACATACCCCTGGCCCCGCAGCACAACAGGCTCATGCTTTGGGGAACTCTACCCACAAGAATCACAGCCCACTGGGCTGTTACTCTCCTAGATCTCCAACATGGGCTGAATCCTGGCCTTGCCATGCCCAGCAGCACACGCACCAGCCCCAAAGAGATCTAACTGAGAGCAGCTGTTACCTCTCTGAGTCCCGGTCGTATCTGAGTCGTTTCCTCTCTGGTGAATCCATCTGCTGGAATTTCTCTCTCCGGTCATTTCCTTTGTCCTTATACCTCCCCTTCATAACAGAGAGAACAACGTAAGTATTGGAGCTGTGAAGTATTCAACACTCCACAGGAGACTGCTCTGCAGCCAGGTCTCATCTCATCCTCAGCTGCCTGGAAAGCTCTCCTGGGGACCCACAAACCCTGGATGTTTCTAGGACCCACAATGCACTTATTCTGTCTTGATGGCATCTGTTAGGCTGACCCAGACCTGTGGTTGCAGCCTTGAGCTATGGCACCAGGGGCAGCTCTGCTACCTTCTGAAAAACAGACAGTTCCAGCTCTCCTGGTCCTGGTGAGGCAGCAGCAGCCCATACACTGCAACAGTTTTAGGTGGAAATCTGTGTTGGGACACAGCCCAGAGCCCAACGCTGGCTTGCCGGACAAGCAGGACCACACTCAAGACACTTCTGAGAGGAGACACCTGCTCTTAGAAGTCACGGCACTGTCTCTAGGTCCAAATGCAGAGTGTGCCTGCGGTTAAGACTCTGGGAGGCATTTGATGGCCAGGCTGCAGAAAGAGGCCCATAAGTGGAAGGTCTGCCTGAGACCAACATTCCCCTCATGCAGCACCACTAACAGAAATCTGCCCACCACTGCAGACCCACCTCACGCTCCCTCTTCTCCAAATAAGCCAGCTCCTGCTCAGATCGTTTGATCTTCATATGGATCTCCAGGTTTTGCTGGAAGAAGGAGAACAGAAGCCAGTGTCAGCAGAGGACACAAGCTGTCAGTGTCGTCTGCTCCACCTCTAAGTGGTGGAGCAGTACACTCCTGTACCAGGCACAACAGCTCCTCTTGGCCTGTATCAGCACTAATGTGGCCAGCAGGACTAGGGCTGGAATCATCCCCCTCTGCTCAGCACTGGTGCGGCTGCCCCTCAAATCCTCAGTTCAGTTTTGGTGCCCTTGCTCCTAGAAGGACATTGAGAGGCTGGAGTGTGTCCAGAGAAGGGCAACGAAGCTGGGGAAGGGTCTAGAGCACAAGTGCTGTGAGGAGCAGCTGAGGCACCTGGGGTTGTTCAGCCTGGAGAAAAGGAGGCTCAGGGGAGACCTTCTGGCTCTTGCCAATTCCCTGAAAGGAGGTTGGAACCAGGTGAGGTTGGTCTCTACTCACAAGGAACGAGTGATAGGACAAGAGGAAACAGCCTCAAGTTGCATGAGGGAAGGTTTAGGTTGGACACGAGGAAAAATTTCATCCCTGAAAGGGTTGTCAAGGCCTGGCCCAGGGCAGTTGTGGAGTCCCCATCCCTGGAGGAGTTTCAAAGTCATGTAGATGTGGTACTGAGGGACATGGTTTAGTGGTGACCTGGCAGTGCTGGGTTAACTGTTAGTCTCAATGATCTTAACGGTCTTTTCCAACAAAAACAATTCTTTGATTCTTGTGGTCCAGACTACTCACTCCCCACCCTGAGGCCAGGAGCCTTTCTCCACAGTATGGAAAGCAAGCAGTCCTATTTTAATCTGCATATAGTTTGGCCTTCTGAGAAGCAAGGTGCTAGGTTCTCACTGCTGTCACACTCGTGTGTGCCAGCACCCCCCTCTCCCCAAGCCTGAGCTATCTCACTACAGCTTAAAAAGTCACACCTTGATGTTCCAGCACTCCCATGGCAGGAAAAAGAAGCTCACACAATGCTTTGAGCAGCGCTTTGATGGAAACTTTGCCTGCTACTGCGTCAAACTCAACACAGCTCTTCCCACCCAACCATCGTTGTTTTCCCTGCTGATGACAAAGCTGTGGAGCCGCAGGCAGCCTGTAGCCCCCCAGCTACCATCTCCCCCATACCTTGTGCAGGTTGGAAAGCTGCTGGTGCTTGATCAACACTTCCTTGTTGGGAAACTGCCTCCTGCACAGCAAGCAAGCCAGCTTGTTCCAGTCAGTCAGCTTGTCATCACTGGCCTTGGTCTTTCTCGGCTGCTCCTCGCGTTGTGCGGGTGGGTGGGGAGGAGGTAGCCACTGCACCTGTGACTGCTCCTCCTCTTCCTCCTCCTCTTCATTGTCACTGTCTCCTCCATACTCTCCCAGAAGTCCTATCAGAGGGTTCACCACCTTGGGCTGAGGGAAGAAGCAGAAGAGTGTGACAGCTTGTAGCCATGTAGAGCTCTCCTTCCCCAGCCCATCTTCCCGTGACTTCCATCTCTGTTCCAGCTCAAGAGCCAGCAAGAAGCATCCCAGAAGCACAGGCAGGGAATGGAAAGAAGTGGGCCGCCCAGCATTTAAACACCACAGGGTAGAAACCCTTCAGTTCTCTACCCAGGCTGTGCTTTGGTGCCAGGCTTTCCAAGTGTGCCCCACACTGATGCACAAGAAGCTGACTGAGCAGCAGCTGTTTGCAGGTAGTTGCTGTCAGTCACTTCCTCTAGCAATGGACATTAGTGAAGTCTGGCCTTCCTCAGTCTGGAGGTGGCTGGAACAGTTTTCTGTCTGAGGACTGCTTGAGTGAGGAGACCTGGCTTAAATGCAGGTATTAAGTTTCCCCATGCCAGAAGCCCACAAACAAGCTCAGATTTATAAAACAAACTGCCTTCACCATTCCACCTCCAATGCTCCTTCTGGCATGAGAAGCTGGCACCTCTGTCACTAAAGGTCACGGTCAGGCTTCAGTGAGCCTATCTAGTCATGTACCCAGGTTCAAACAAGCCAAAAACCAGTCCTACAGAGTGACTTACCGGGGCTGTGCTCTCGTCCTTTTTCACAGAGGGAGGTAATGGTTTTTTAAAGACATGTTCTGCAGAGAACTTCTCCTCCCCAGCCTCATTCTGAAACGGTCAAGATGAGGTGGTAAGACCACCATAGCTTGGACTCAGTGCAGGCAATAGCTAAGCACCCATTTAAACAGAACTCCAGGGAAAACAGGCAGTTGGCAGAAACAAGGTGATATTTTTGGTGGGAGCGAGAGTGGGAATTCCCATCCTGAGGAATCCATAGCTCTCCTGGAGCTATGCCCCTGGTTTCAGGGTCAGCTGCAGCAGCTCACCACGCAGAAGTACTCTCTATAGGTGGGGAATGGAAAGGATAACAATGCCAGTTTTCTCTGCTGTGTCTGTGGCACAACCTACAGCCAGGCTCAACCAGCATGGTGGTGTTTTCAGGATCTTCCTCATACTGAACAGAGGACACCAGGGATGGCAGTCACCCAGTGTTGCAAGAGAATGAGCCAGCGATGCTCACTTGTACACTCAGCAGCATGAAGAGTAGGCTGAGGTGAAGCTTCACATCTACACACTTTACAGAAAACTGGTCAGATGCCCCGGACATGCTCCAGTTTAGCGGTTCATGAGCTACTCACACTTGACTGGGAAACAGAAGTACTGTGTAACAACTTACCGGGCCTGCACCATCATCCTTTTTCACAGAGGGAGGCAATGGCTTTTTGAAGACGTCTTCTACAAAGCACCTCTCCTCTCCAGACTCATTCTGAAAAACCCAAGATTGGGCATTAGGCCATCAGCAGCACAGGGGTCAGAGAGTGCACAGAGCAGCCAGGAAGCCATTTGTGAGTATCCATAGAAACAATGCAGCCGGGAAAAGTGGTGCAAGAATTTCTACTGTAGATGCTTTCATCCTCCATTCAAAGAAGACCATGTTTCTCCTAGGTTAGTGCCCTTGAAAACAGGCATCCTCCACACTAGATAAGACTCCTTTGCCAGCTTAGTACCATCCTCAGGAACAACTACACTCCTTGGGTCCCAACTGCCCAGGACTAGTCATGCCACAGAGCGTATCCAAACCAACAGGCCAGAAGGAAAACAAAGTTTCTGCATTCATGGCTATATTGCAGTTACCAACAATCCTGGCATTCCTCGGGCGCAGCCAGTACCACAGCACTGGGCTGTGCTCAAACAACACTTCACACAGCTACTCCCAACCAGCAGCTCACCACACTGGGGAGACAGCATTTGCTTCATGAGGAACATCTCTGGGATGTATCTGCATCTGATCTCGGTTCACCATCAGCATAGCCTGCCTAGCCTTTCCTAGCCTGTCCGTGATGTTTGGAGGGGGCAGGAACTGCAGTTAGGGGAGAGATGAGTCACCATTTTTATCTGATTTGGAAGGTTTAAACATTTCTGCTTTTTTTTTTTGTTGGCTCTCTTAAAATAGCTGGGTGCTTTGAGCAGTGTGAGTGAAACACGTGTCTCGGTTACCTGGATGGTTCTGAATCACTTAACATAAAAGAAGGAATGAGAAGCCATGACTTAATTTCACAAGAGAAGAATTTCAGGAAAGTTCAGGAAAACCCCCCCTGGCTGGATCACAGCCACATTCCTCGCCTGCTGCTACCCCCATGTATTTCATCATTTCCTCTCACTGTCCCTCCCTTTTTGAATCTATAAACAACTCTGTTTTCTAACCTCTCTTACTTCAGGCCTCTGGCCTCAGATCTCTGATCATTCTGATGCCTGGAGGGATTTACCTTAGCAGAAGCACTTTTCCCTTTATCCTTTTTGTCCCTATTGTCTCTGCTGTGTGGCTCCTTCCTTTCATTTGTCCGATCCTGGCTTCCATGCCACCGTCTTCTGCTCTCAGCAGGTGATGAACAAGCTTCTTGGTCTACCGTGACTTCTCTCTGAAAGAGGCATTTGGAACAGACTTAGCCAAACCCCTGCAATCTTCTCATTTGGCTTACTGTCCTTCCTGGGTTGGGGAGACCAGCACAGTAAGAAGGGACTGGAGACCCTCAAGCAGCTGAGGGCAGGAAGAACTTTGCTCAGGCAGAAGACAGTCTACCACAGCCAGATCATCAGAGCGCTACCCCACTTGCCCAGAACATGGACACCTCCAATATCACAAAACCAAGATGATAGTCCCAGAGAACCTCTGTTGATGGCTCTTTTTTGGCATCCATGTAACTATTGCTGGCTGGGGTCAGGGAGTAAAGATACCACAGAGGAAAACAGCTCTGTTGTCCACCTTTTAATACAGGAAGCTACATTTCACATGTCTTGAGTAAAATCTAGCAAGGATGCTTTGCCCGTAAGTCTACTCAATGAAAAGGAGACAAAAAACCCACCAAAGGCAGGGCTTCAGAGGCTAAAGAGGCTGCTACAGTAACTCAACACACAGTTAATGGGTTCCTAGCCTCTCATTAAGCTTGTGTTTTGGAATGTGTGGCACTTTTACACAGGTCAGAGGACTGAGAGAAACAAAAGCTGCGTCTATACTGTCCTGTGCTAGCCTGTCTTCAGGATCGAGCTGTGGAATCTCTCCAGAGAAGGGCAGTTTGTAAGAATGTACTGGGTGTAAAGCTTCTTGTCCATGCACTCACCTGAGTCCTGGGGTCATAGTATGTCCCAGCTATGGGATCGTAGTAATTCCCAGTTTCAGGATCATAAATGTATGTGGACACATCTGATGGAGCTGAACAGAGAGATGAGTTAACACCACAGCCTTTCAAAGGCAGAACTTGGCTTTTACAAAGACAAAAGCATGAACAAATATTTAATTGGTGAAAGGATCAAGAGTGGGAAAGAGGAATTCTTCTCTCCTGGCAGGACAGGTTTGAGTATCCTCACAACACTTAACTTACATCATCTTTTCTTTAAGCAGTAAGAAGTGAGACAGGTTTTCACAATTCTTCTGGTTTAGGACTTGGGCAGAACTACCACATCAAAACAGCTTAGAGGGGCTGTGCTGAGATCACCAGAGCACAACACACAACGCTTGACCAGACAAAGATATGAACTTCAGTCATTCCCCTAAGAATGAGGTAATGAGTCCCAGGCTCTGTGTCCACCCATCCCTGTGAACAAGGAAGATCTGTGCTCTTTCAAACAGCTCCTGTTTAAAGTGGTGGCAGTCCCCACAGCCCTTCCATCCATGGTGCATGAAAGCTCCCAAGAAGACCAGGGAGGAAACTGTTTCTGCAGGAAAAGCCAAAAGCCTTAAGGGTAGGCCCATAATGTGAGGAATGCTTCTCACTTCCAAAGTGCTATTAGACAGAGTTCAGTGATACTACATGTGAGTTAGTAAAACAATCAGGAGTGTCATTCCAGCTCCTGGCACTGCTACATAAAGTGTATTTTCTTCTGTCTCATCTAGAAATTGCCAGGGTGATTTTAGCCCATCAGTTCACCACAAGGAAAACTACACAGCAAGTTTCCTTTATCTGCATGTAGTTTTGCACAGTAAGAGTAGAGAGAAACACATCATCAGATAGGAAAATGTGACTAAACAAAGTTGGCAAAAGAACTCAGAAGTGGGTGTAGCAAACAAACCTACTGTTAGCCTTTAAAAATATTTTTGGGCCGATTTCTACATGTCAGTGCCCTTTTAAGGAAGAAAAGTCTCCACGGTAGGAGTGAGGCGGAGCTGAACTTACACTGTGCTCTGGTGCGTCTCTGTGATTCGCTGCCCCTCCTGTCTCTCATGCCCCTTCTGCCCTGGAGTAAGCAAAGGACACAAACAGATCAGAGTCTTTGACAAACATCATATTGCTTCTCCTCCCTCCCACAGACCTGAAGTTCAGGAAAACAGCTCATTTAGCTACCCTAAATAGAGCACAAGCAGATATAGCTTTTCATCTACAGAGCAATGCACAAGACCTCTGTAGCTTCCTTCAGTCTTTAAATGATGTGCTTGTGACAACCCGTACGGAAGCCTCCAGCAGATTCAGCATGGGAAGAGCCCTGTAGCCTAGTAACACGCACTAGAGAAGACACATTCTCTCCAGGAAAATTCACAGAAACAATCACTCTGGGAACGGCGACCAGTCATCAATTAAGTCAGTCTGGAAAAGTGTGGTATAGAGTAATCCATCCCAGAGCTCCCTCAAGGAGCATCTGCACTCTGACTTGCACTTCCTTGCACATTATAAACACAGGGTTGGGGTCAGGGTAGCAGTAAAGAGCAACTTGAACATTACTGGCCCATCTTCAAACATGTTGAACTTTCAGCAGCTCAAAGGGAAAAAGCCTAAGGAAGTCAGGCTTATAAATGCCAGTGCTCCCTCCCTTTCCGGCAACCTGCAGACAAGCTGCGTAGACCTACCGGGCCATAGTAGGAATTGTCACCATGCTCCCCATAGTCATTCCTGTTGAGATAAAGGTTACAGGTTAATGTCAATCTGGCTTCACATTAACCTCAGTACACTCAAAACGATCAGCAGGACCAACCAAGGCAGAAAGACCATCTTTGCTGGACACATGTTGGATTGCGTCTATCCTGGGAGAGAAAGACTTTGCAGATCACCGTCTCCACAAGAGTTATGACCACGCTCTGCTGTGTGCACAAAGACAAATCTCTCCAACTGCTTTTTAAAAAGCCGAAGCCATTATTTCCCTCACAATGGGATTTGACAGATTGACAACAAGAGGCCACGCGACACGATAATTAATCTTGACGTTGCTCAATCACTGAAGCTTCTGCCAGTTCCAATGTCTTCACCTCTTCATCACTTTTTTAGGTTGTAGGAACATCTGTGCTAATTCATGTGCCAACCTTTAAGCACCTGGTGTGACAACACGGCTCCAGCCTTGCAGCACATTACACAAAGGACAACCCTCCTGCCTCATCTGCCTGTACCTTCTCCTCCCAGTAGCAAGGTTCACTTCCACCGTACGTCCATCAATGCAGATAGGGGGATCCAGATTCTGCAGTATCTTTAGCAACCTCATCGCCTCCTGTAATAGGAAAAGAGAATTTCATATCTGTGAGAAGGATCTGAAATTTTTATTGTCATAGGCCTATGTCCCACATCCAGTCTGCCTGAAAGGAAGGCTTTGTGCTTACATGATGACCATAGTAGGGACAGGAAGCACAAGACTTTTGTCTAAGTATCAGTAGAAGGTATTCAGGATGTGACAAAAAGGATAAATGCATTGTTTGGTTCTCTGCTTGTCCTATGACCATTTTCAGCAGAGACTGTATTCTCCTAGGGATGCTAGAAAATCAGCACCATGGCTGCTCTTGTTCCAGTTTTGGAGAACACCCCCTGGACCAATGCCAAAGCACAGCTATGGAGTCTGGGAGTCACACAGAACCAAAATATATGAACTCTCCAACATGAGACTGTCTGTTAATTAAGATTCTTGCCTTCTGCAGACAGAAACCATGGAATTCAAATTCCACTGCAAACAAAGTATCTGTGCAAGAGGTGGTCCAGTTTAGGAGGGTCTACAAAGAAATGCATTGCGGCAAGAAACTCAGCATCACAGCTTGTGACAACAGACAATCTTTGGCTCCTACAGCCAGAGAGCAACCGCTGTATCAGATATTCCCCGGACCTAACCAGACAGGCAAAAGAGACGACTCACTCCAGGACAGCTGCCTCATAAGTACAGCTGTTTCTCGTATTTCTGTGGTTTCTCTACTTCTACAGACTATAGATGCCAACAGGGGGAGCATGTGAAAGCAAGAAACTACTCACAGCATGTGAATCCAGTTCAATGAAGCCATAGGTCTGTCCCATCCGTCCAGCCTTGTTCTTCATGATGCGCACGCTGGATGTGGAGAGACGCACATAGGGGGCCAGAAGCCCCACAATCACTTCTGGTGGGGTGAATCGAGTAATACGCTTCAGCATAATTGCTGTGAAGCACAATGAGGGAGGTAGCCAGGAAAGAAAAAGTAGTAAAAAAATTCAGATCCAAGTTTATTGTAACAGCATAGATAAGACTAAACCCACTCAAAGCAAGAGCATAGCTACTGCAGTTGGGTCTGGAACACACCACTTTTTTCCTTTACACTCCACAAGATGCTCAGAGTACCACCTCCAATTGCTACCCTTTCCTTCCCAGAAAACAGAGCAGAGAAAGTTGACCCCTTCTCAGAGGAGCTTAGCCCAGGGTAACTTCTGGCCAAAAAGACTTTTGCTGATGCACTAAGCTAACCACACCATCCTGAAGGCAACTTGCCCTGAATTAATTTTACTAAAGGCACTTTGCCAGAACCTTTGGATCTGGACAGCTCACTATTACTTGATGCCATTGATTTGCACAACATAAAAACAGCCTCCAGAGGTTTTAGTGAAATGCTGCCCTTTCTGCAGATAGCCTCAGGAAGTGCAAGCAAAAGGAATCCACAATTGGGTCCTGTGCCACTCACTTCTGCTTCCTCCACCATCCTGTGGTGTGGCTTCCTCTGCTTCTCTCTGAGAAGGCAGCTCCTGGTGCCGGTCCATGTCCCTTCTCTTCTCCTGTGAGGGCCGCCGCTCTCTCCCTTCATCCCTTTTCCTTGGCTCCTGTTCCTGAGGCTGACACTCCTGCTGCGGAGCAGGAACTGAGGGCTGAAGAGGCTGCTTTGGAGATCCTGGTTGTCCTGATAACTCTTGATCAAGTTTTTCAGACTTTGTCTCTGCTATTAGAGAAGAGAAATGGACTGGTTCCACATAGAGTTTTTCAGCATGTGTTTTTTCTTTTCCTATTTTCTGGCCACTGCAGCAGTGCCCCTTATAAAAGGCTAACCTGTTGTGCCTTTTGCATATCCCATATCTTAACACTCTGCAGACACAAGATGTGTAAAGGACAAGCTTGATAAGGCATGTCCTTCCATTGCCTTTTTTCATGCTGGGATCCTTTACCTGACCTCTCTTGTCAGATACAAGAGGCATCATAATACAATCACTGATGCCTACTCACTGCAGATGAGACAGATACTATGTGGAAACACCCTGCCCCCCAGCCTACCTATGCCATACAGAGAAGATAAATCCCATCAGGATTCTCTGCTTGAAGACCTCTGAAGCATCTGGCTTCACTTCAAAAGAGATCCCTACCTGAGCTTCTAAAGCTCTTGAAGGCAAAGCCAAAGCTGTGGGGCTGCAAAGTCAGATATCTTTGTATACATCCCTGCACCTGCTGCTGAAGCCTCTCCCCACAAAGAGAAAGAAATGTGAGTGCAAAACTTGGCACAAGGAAGCTTCACTCTTTAACATCCCCCAGAGCACCACCCTGCTCTCTCTGGGCAGCAGGCAGCATGACAGAACACACGTTTGCACGTCAGTGTTGGGAAAGCTGCACGCTGATTTGCTTGGCTGTCAGCATAGCTCACGTTGGACAGGCCTGTACTAATTTGTCTACAGTTTGCAGTGTGCAGAGTTTTGGCTACACTTCATGAGCAGAACCCCATGTAAAATTTGCATATGAAACCAGTCTGCATGTGCAGCTGCAAATACTGCCCATGCAAATCACACAATCCCGGAGATGGGGACAGAAATTCTCTTACTGAATTCTGACTCAGCTGGTGCATCCTCACTCTCAGAACCACCTCTGGCCTCTGGGACTGCTCTGCTCCCTGTAAGAGAGGCACATTAATGTCCATTTCAAGACCATCAGTCACGAGGCGCACAAGAACTCATGCAAAGCTGCAGGAACATCTGTATATGCCTGGAAAGTTGTTTTGTTTCACCCAGCAATTAGAAGACAGTCATAGAAAGGTTACCTTATTACACGTTTCCACAATCAACAAAAGCAGGTCAGTAGGAAGCATGTACCACAATCTGCCTTCACAGCATCTTAAAGGCTCTGTTTAATTTGCTCCTCAGCAGCTTTATTACAACCCACAGCTATGGGTTGGGCCAGCTACGCGAATTTTGCCTTCATAATGCTGATGGAGGAGCCACAGCACAAGGAAAGCACAACCACAGGGATGGTGCCTCAGTAAATAAAGAGCTCTGCATCAGCAGCTATTTTAATGCCCTTCTGCCTGGGGTATGCAGCTAAGAAATGCAAACCATCAGAAGTCTGCTCAAAGATACAGTCAAAGCTTACAGAGTGCCTGGAATACCTGCTCATCCCAAAGAAAGTAGTGCCTCAAGGGAGTGTGTTTTGGCTCCTGTGCCCTCCCACCTCAAAAAGCAGAGGTGCCGGTAGGGTGAGAAGCTCCCGAAGGAGCAGAACTCCCTTCCATGCACTTCGTACAGTCAATAAGGTGAGTTCAGCAATTCAAATCCTGGATACACCTCTAATCTGAGATACTCAAAAGAATAACCCTGACAACATGCAGCTGCATCTCCCAAGGAAGGTGGGCTGAGCGGAAGCCACCTCACTTGTGGCCAGCAGTACTAGCTCACAGTCCTGGAGGACACACAAGCTGTACCTCCATGGATGAAGGACAATGCCAGAGCAATGTCAAGGAAGAGCTTTGTGCAGTGAGACACCCTCTCCACCAAGCCTCACAAGAACAAAGAGCCTGGTAGCAACACATCCGTGTGTAATGTCTTTAGTGTGGACAGGGAAAAGGGTCTAAGCAAATTAAAACTAATAATCCTCCTACACAGTGCTCAGCTAGTCCACCAAGAGGGGTGCCAGAAAAGAAACTTACTTGTCAGGGCAGATGTAACATTTAACCAAGCAGCACAGGGGACCAGATATACTTACCATCTCTTGGGAGCTTGCAATAGGAGCAGGAAGATCTGTAGCCCACAGTACACACCTTACACTGCAATGGAAGATGGACAGCATAAGGAAGTCATGTTTTGAAGGCAGCAGATACAACCTACTCCAGAAGGTCAGACTCTGCAGTACTTCCAGAAAGTAACAGCCATGGAAAAGTTACAGCAAGAGCTTGAGAGGCAGGATGTGTAATGGCAGTAGGAGCCCTGGCTGGAATGGAAGGGAAATGCTCACATGGCTCACAACTGGGATTTCCTTAGGAAAAGGATTTTCACACAGCTTCTGAGCACTGATGTGTGCACACCACAAAGGTACCTCACTGGTCCTTGAGATGGGACCCTTCCCCCTCTTAAGTGAAGCTGGACCAAACAGCTCTGTGGTAGGAACCTCACTGCTGGCCACCTTGGTGTTTCAAAGGATCTAAAGGTGCCTTTGTATTCTTTAATCTCACTCCTAAAGCAGTGACAAAGTCCTTATCTGAGCTGAACTGTGGATACTGATACAGAGGGAGAGTCAGTGAAGAGGTGTCTGCTAACCAAGAGGTAGAGCTGTAAAGGTTTGGATGGTCATATCCCACCCAGGGGCACCATAGAAAGTGCCAAGAGCCCCATCTTCACAGCTCTCTCTGAACACAGCATTCCCAACTTCCTCTTCAAGCTTTTGGTAATTGCATTGCTTTTCCTTCACACTACTTTTTCACATCTAACCAAAGCCCTGCAAATACTCTGAGGCACGAGGAAGCTCTTTCAGGCCATGCTTGTGCACAGCAACAGTATGGACATACCCTCCAGCTGCTTCTCACTGCACTCAGCACTGTTGTGAAACCACTGCCTGGAACTGCTGTCTCTGCTTGATCTCCAGAGTGCTGCAAGCACAGATGAGGTGCCCAGCAACAGCTCTGTTGGCAGCCAGAGCACATCCAATTAGCTTGAATGAGGGTCTTTGTAGTCCAGTGTGATCCAGTGGTCCAGGTGAGAGCCTAACCAGAACTGATCCCTTCCCACCCTGCTGCAGCCTCTCAGGCAGGCCATAGCCCTGCTCTTTGCTTCAGCACTCCTCCCAGCTTACCACAGCTGAAAGCACCTCTTCTGGGAAAACCAAGAGAAGGACACAGGAACAAAACTGACCTGAAGGCAACTGTGCCTCCCCAGAACTGGGTCGGTTCCATTCTATTAACTGCTGCCTGGACTTGGACTCACTTCCATGCTTCCCTTCCTGCTGCACTTACTACGCTTAAACCCAGGTGCCAGGTTCCTGCGTGAGACAGAGGGGTGGTCTGCATGGTTACACTGCAGAAAGCTCTGGTTACCGGGGCAGTGAAGACACCTGCGGTTACACCCGTGAACCAGAGGGAAAGCCTGTTCCCTTCTGGTTGGTGGAATCACTCTCTCAGATTGGTTTTTAAGAGAAAGGACCCACACTCTATTTTCCCACATGTTAAAAGGGAACCACTGCACAGGGACAAAACTGTTCCGTGCACAAACCACTGGCTACTTGTACCAAAGCAACATGCAAAAACAAGGTAGGGAAAGCCACAGCAGTTCAGAAAAGGCAAGAGCTTCAGGACAGGGATCACTCTTAAGGATCTTCAGCCACTGAGGCGAGTATCTAACACTCCTCTCCGGTGCCACTGCCAAGAGAGCCAGCTGGGGAAGCACAACCCAGCTCTCTGATCACATACTTACGCGTTTGCAGCGCCAAAACTCTGGGCACGGAGTGTACTCAAGGGTCACTTCTTTGCCACCAATCGAAAGAGTTCCCTGTTGAGACAAGGGGGGAAATGACGAATGGGAAATTCCCAGCACACACTGAGTGCTCAGAAGCAAAGAAAAGGGTTAACGTTCTGGATCCTAAAGGTTTTGCAAGTGAAACAGGTGTAAAAGGTGAGGTGCCCCAGGTGAAAGGGGGAGAACGCCTCCTGGTTCAGTTAGCTGGAGCTCTGCCATAGAAGTGGAAGGGGAACTGCCTGTGCCCTGCTCTAGCATGGGGCTAGAAAGCTGTGTGTTAGCTCCAAAGGGACTAGGCAGAAGAGTCTTTGCCACCTCCTGAGAACAACAGAGTAACCAGAGCACTATAGGGAATCTGCTTTAACCTGCTTTTGTCCACAAGCCAGAAAGGGGTGGCTGGACATCCTCCTTCACAGCCACCAGCAGGCTGGCTTCATGGCAGCTACTTAAGGAGGAATACAAGGAAAAATGCCACAGAGGTGAATTTTCATACTTGGGTTAGTCATCGTGTCATTCATGAAACCCTGGCTTTCCTTTAGAGAAGTGTACCAGCACATGGCAAAGCCACTGGCTCTGCAGCCAGCCACTGCTCTGCCATGAGTCCCTGGTGGGGCTGGCATCAAGCACCTGAAGGGGAAGTGCAGCAGCAGAGGAGCTCCACTGCCTACAAAGACACGTAGCTTCCACCTCCACACGTGACACTTTGGAGAGATGTCAGGAGCCCAAGAAATCCACAAGCTTTGCTAAAATGTAGATCATTTAAGGGTGAAATGAAGTCAAAAGTACAAGTCCCCAAGCTCCTGCCTGGAGCAGTCCACAAAAGCAGTGAGTAGTCAGGATTCCTGGTGGCTCTCAACTGCCACGGACAACACACCACACCTGAGTGTGAAGGATTTAGGCCAAGTTGCAAATGCACGGAGCCATGAGACATCTTCTATCGCTGGAGGCGCTGCCAGACCATGCATTGCCCAACACCACAGTGTGAGATTTGGTGACAATAATGAGACACAGACCCAGGTTTCCCAAGACCAGGAGAGCAGCTGCTCTCCTGGCTCATTGCTGGATGGTACAGACAGACCTCAGGGAGCTGTAAATAGCCCCAAGCTCTTTTGGGGACCTCTGGTGAGTCAGAAGCTTCCCAGGTACTCTGACCTAGTCCAGAGCAAACCATGAATGTGAGAAAACAGGTTTCTGGAGTTATTATTCCAAAGTTACCATATACCCATACATAAAGTGCTACTCAGAACATGAGGGAGATGTTAGGGAATACGTAAAGCAGGAGGGAATTGTTTATATCAGGGAATCACTCAGCAGTGGAACAAAAACTATCCCTCAACCTCTACGAAAACGCATAGCAGAGAAAGTTGGAGACCAAAGACACTGCCCTGTAAGGTCAGGTTTCACCACTTCCCCTCTCCACAGTCTGCCTGTTAAGGACCAAGGTTGTGATTCCCTACCAGGCTTATATGCCTTGAACGCTTCAGGGGTTTCCTTTCTGCCACCCAGCTATTCAAGCATTGTTTTCCATCATTGACTTGCTTTTGCCTCACAGGGAGCTGAGCCCTTCCTAGACCTTGTTGAAGGCTGGTGTGTGCATCCAGAGCATAGGGCTGCAACCTCAGGCACAAGGAATCTCCCCAGGCTCTATTCACAGCACGGAGTTTATATGCCTAGGAGAAGGTTTGCACCTTCTTTAAGACATGGGAGGAGATACAAGTGAGAAAGACAAGGAAAGGGAAATCAAGGCTGTCCCACTGGGACTGCAGGTCCCTCTGAGATGAACATGTTCCCTTTCCCAGTCAGGGCACTCATCACATCACAGAACATCACACACTCAAGAGACAGGCAGTGCCAGGTGAGCAGGCTGGAAATGCCCATGTCTGTCTCAGGACCCACTGACCACAGACAGGGAGAGAAGGCAGGGTGCACATCCTCATGAGCAGAGCTGCGGCCAGTCTGTGAACCCAGGGAAGTCCTCAGAAACAGCAGCTGCTCAGCAGGCACCTGCAGCCCTGCCTACAAGCTCTGGAAATAAGGACACTTCCTCTGGTAGGGCGACCCATTATACAGCTCCATCCTTCTACCAGCCACCAAAGATAAAATTTGCCAGAAAGCCTTAAGATTATTTTTGGGTTTGTGGAAAATGTTTTTTTAAGTGCATGTGGTGCTGGTCTCTACTGCAAATTCAGTTTTCAGAGACTGCAGAAGTGTCACTTGCATAATTACTCCCTAATTTCCTTAACACCCTGCTGATTGCCTGCTCAGTTTTTCCACAAGCTCTCTCTCACTGATTTCTTCTTGATAAAGTAATTTTCAAGGTTGCAATCATCATTTAACACTCCAAAATAAGTCCTTCATTTAGGACACACATTGTCAGGATTCAGTAACTTTAAATTCCTCCTTCTCCCATTTTCTTAGTAGATTCCATGCCAAATATTTTCAGAACCTTTATTTCCTCTAGTGACTGTCACTGCTTACTCCTTCTCATCTATATCTTTTTCCTTTTCTCCACGAAAGGTTTTGGATATTACTCTAATTTTCAGTTCACCACTTTTACATGAGCAGATCTTTGTGAAATCACAAAGATTTTCTGAGAATTTCAGGGAACAATGCTAGGAAGAAAAAACAAAAACACAACAAAAAAGAAGCCCAAGATATGCCACAGGTATTGTCTAATACCCAGACTGTAAGAATCTTTCCCATATTCACACGTTTTACCCTAGACCTCTCTCACCAACTCGCCTGCACTATGCCCGTTTATTCTTCTTATAGATTTTCAACATCCTGCCCTTCTGAGCAACTTGGCCTTTTCTTTCTAAATCAGTATGCTACAGAAATGTCTCCCCAGTCCTCCCAGTCAGGAACCTCCCCCTCAAAACTAGCAGTAAACACACCGTTGACTCACCAGCAAAGGTTTTAAAAGGCAGCACAGCTCTGCAGTACTGGAACACGGAGCTCTCAGCCACGGAAATCTCTAGATTTCCACAGGCACGAGCAGACTCTACTGTTTTTTCTGAATCACCAAATTCATCAAAACAGAGCACCAGGACTTTGCTGCTGGAAGCAATGAATTATGTTACTGTTCGGTACCTTTCAAACATAGTTACACATGTTTTTTTCACTTAGAGGTCTGTTGTAATACTGGATTCTAGTCTAAGTGATACAACTCAGTACAAGCCATTTTATCTAAAGCTACTAAAAAATTTGCATCACCTGGATTAACAGCTGATGGCCTAGTATGTAAATATTACTGTCAGTAGGCTCTGATCAACTGAGCAATCCCATCATGAGGTGGTCCTAGAGAGCGATGCCATGAAACTGTAGAGCCTGTTTGGAGAAACCGCCCACAGCAAGTCTCAACATCTCAAAGTCCTTCATTGAGCAGGGACAAACCACACAAGAACAGGCTACTTGAAGAGAGGGAAAGAAAATGGGAAAATCCCTCAGCCATGATATCCACAGGTGACAAAATCCTTCCAAAAGCACTTTGGAGATTGTGCGTCAGCTGAGCACAAGGCTTTGGCAACAAAACTCCAGTTTACCAGAGCAGTTTCCAAGCTCTTTGTCCCCAAAGGCAGTTAAACAGAAACATTAAGAGTATCAGTAAGATCTAAATGGTAAGGACAAGCCTAACCGGAAGAAAAAACCCAGACCACACTCCTAGCACACAGAGTGCCCACTCACAAGGTTGGCTTTAACTCATCTCTACTTTATCCTCTTTGCTATTGTACCACTTTAGCAAGGAAAGAATTCACTTCCTGCTCTGAGAAGAGCCCAGGCTACCTCACATGGGCAGGAGAAATTGTGTGTGCTACTGAGCGGCGCAGGTACATGAGCACAGATCACTCTGATTGTGAAGCAATGCAGCAACTGACAGGGCCAGGAGACAGACTGGTGCAGGTCAGGCATGGCACCAGTTACCCACCTCAGCTGCTTATCTGTCAATTAGCATTTACAGTTGGCATGCTGGTATTTTTGATGCTTGTTGACAGCCTTCTAATGATGATGACTGGGGGGTGAGGAGGGGGAGAACTTGCCAAAAAAATATCTCTGTGCTCTCCAAGACTGAGATGACAGAAGAATACAAATCATGAAAGTTTTCACTAACTGTTTCTCTGAAAAAAAATTACAGCATCCAAGAGTGACCTAGAAAATTTGAAATGTGCAGAGCTTTCAGAGCATGGCACACTCCCTCCAATCAAACCAGGCTTCTGCTTTAACTGAATTCGGCCAAACATTAAGATCTTCAGTAAACTCTCACTTTGGAGCCTCTTAACAATAAGCTGACAGCTCTCCAAGTACTCCACCCCATGGGTAATGCTTTGGCAGCTACCACAGGAGCTGCCAAGCTGCACAGAGATGTGGCTGTGGATGGCTGTGTGCTCCGGCTCTTCCGTGGGATGGTGACCACAAGCCACCGCCCCTTGTCACATGAAAGGCCATGGGTACCTGACTCGGTGGAACAGCAGCTGTCAGTCTCAACTTTACAGATGACACACCTGGAGCAGTGCAGGTCATTCCTGGAACAGAACCAAGGCTCAGCTCTGGAGCCCCTAGATCCACAAGGATTAATAAGCCAAAGTCTCTTCCTTGGCTACAACCACAGAGCAGCAACCAAGGGAGCGCAGGAAGCAAACCATATTCCTCCAGCAGCTGGCTCATGCACAACACCAAACACCACTTCAGTTAATTATTTCCTTATATTGTTCATAAGTGGATTAAATGGAAAATATCCATGCTGTGAACTGAAAGGTTCTGGTATCCTTCTTCCCGAGTAATAACCAAGTCAGAAGACTGACCTGGTTCCACATGTTAAAAACAAACTGAAAGTATCATTTGCAAACAGATATACAATTGCATACAGATTATGACAAAAGAATGCTTGCAGGCAGCACAGCAAAGCAGTCACATTAAAATACCAGAATTACCCTCATTTATGCGATGTTCATTCAGCCCTCTTATGCATATTTACTATCATTAGGATGGTCATTGAAAAATCATTATACATCCATCACTTAAAAATTAAACCAGTGAATGACTCACATTTATTGTGCTGGGGAGGCTCAGACAGTATCCCAGGAGGCAGCCTGGGAATGCAGAGGGAGCCCATGGTCCCAGCAACCTTTCTGGGAGCTCTCACCATTCACAGGCGACCTTCCAGTCCTGCCTTCCAAGCGCACTGTATGGTGCAGCACAGGGAAACAAGCAGCTGACAGCAAAAGTCATGTTATCTAATTGTAACTGCAAATCAGACTGTTCAGGTTTTCCTCCTATTTGAGTGTGGATTAAAAATGCAAATTTAACAACCACAACTGTAACCCAATGTAAACAGTGTAATCACATCCTGTTTCACTGGCATGATTCTCATCTGTGCACATAGGCTGGATGGAAGCTGGCAAGGAGAGCACAAGGCTGATCTTCAGCTTCAGATAAAGCAGGCAGATGGGGTCAAACACCAAAGGTCCCTCCAACCCACATATCCCCAGCTAGTCATGGAATTCTGGAGGCAGCATTTCCGGGGATGGGGCAGAGGGCCACCAAGACACCTGGGAGAATACAAGACCAGCTGGATATATTTCATAACAAGATCATCTCAGCCACAGAAACTGGCTTCTGATCCCATTTTTTCCATATGCTGAAATTTTTATCTCCAAGCTCCTTGGCAGCTGCTGTATAGGGGACTCAACTCGAGAAGGAAAGAGGCAGTACATCTGCTTACCTTTGACAAAAAGCAGATGAGAAAAGCTGTGAACCCATAAACCACAATCCATCTGTAATTAAACATTTAGAAAACAGAGCACAACATGGAGAGATGAAGAAATCAAAGCAATCCAGCCTGCTGCAGGATATTTCAGCAATCTGATATTTCCTACAGGAACACTAACTACAAGCAAATTCCTAGTGTGGTGGGACATTGCCCAAGGCTTCAAAGCCCCCTTCTCCAGAACCCTAACCATTTGCAGCTCAGGTACTTCTTATTGGCCTGATCCATCAGGGTCCAGTATCCTACTGTTGAGTAGCTGACAGACAAGGAAGAAGATTCAAGATATACAGAAGAAAAGGCTGGCTGGACACGTGTTGGATCTCTGTGGAATGGTCACATCACCAAGTGGATCCAAACAACCTTGCTGTATATTATCGTTATAGGCCTCTATCAAGACTAACACTGAGATGAACCTTGCACAATTAGTGGTCACCTGGAAAGTGAATGTTTGGCTCCTGGGCATCACTGATGCTATGGTGCTGAAGAGCACAGCATCACCTTGAAGCATTTAGCAGTAAGGCATCCGTTTCAATAGTGATCTAATGCCAACCAGTACAGCATGCTCAGGGCTCATGGTCTCCAAGGTCAGAGGAGGCCCAAGTCAGCAAGCCCAGAGATGTCATCATCAACCCCGAGATCACAGAACATAACTTCACCACATCACTGATGGGAACATTAAACAAAATTGCACTAGCACAGAACCGAGGCATTAGGAGGATAACTTAGGGAGTCCTATAGATGTAGTAGCTAAATATAACAGATTAAGATGCTCTGTAAGAATTATTTTATCCCAGGTAGCACTCAGTGCCTCTTTTCAATCTCCTTTCATACCAAACCCATTACCCTCTTGCACTGGGACCATCCACCATGACACCCAGGTTTCCATTTCCACTTGCTCCCAGAGACCCTTCCTCAGGCCTCCCTTTCTCCCTGGTTATGCAGGTCATTTGTCCTTGAGCAGAAGATGCCAGTCTATATCTTTAAAGTACCTTATTTGCACAGACACCCTGTCTAGCCCACTGAGACATCTCCAGTTTTCTTCCCACGATTTCTAAATTCCCTGGATAACAGCCATACTCCTTTTAAGCAAGCCCCGGTATCTTTCTATAACTCACTCCCCCCCCACTGACATCCTTTTTGCAAATATGCCCAAAAATTGCCTTTCAGACTATGCCAGCTCTCTACATTTTATTGCCTGAGTTTTGAACTCTAACTCACTTCCACGTTAGGACTCTCAAAGCGCTTATCTTTTAAATGCAGCATTTGCTTCATTTGTCAGCACACTCAGTCCTGCTCTGAGAACAGCACCAAAACAGGCGGCACAGACGAGCTCCCAATTATGGCTTCAGGAAGGATAACAGCGATGCGCCGCAGCTTGAGAAAACATGCAACGTGCCTGGGACTTCACGTGCTCTAGGGCCAGCTTTGGTTGGTAGGTGATAGGAATGGCTTCTGCATTTCATCCTTTAAGAAGATTTCAACACATCTGAAAGTTGTCTTTGATCCAGTGAAGTGCAGTGGACTCTTTACCTGTCGCTGAAAGCATGAATATCTCCCAGTCCAGCTAATTCTAACCTCCAGCTTCCCTCACCCCTCTGAAGAGGGCACCCTTTACA
This sequence comes from Ceryle rudis, assembly GCA_033439905.1. Lineage (NCBI taxonomy): Eukaryota > Metazoa > Chordata > Aves > Coraciiformes > Cerylidae > Ceryle > Ceryle rudis. Next base: position 25,288 of record JAAGNO010026815.1, on the reverse strand, counting down.
GATCAGTATTGCAGGATCACTGGAAAAATGTGGACATTTTAAAATGACAGCTTTTCCATTACTGTACAAAGGGCTTGGAAGAGGATTTCTAGAGTTCAGGCAGTGAGGGTCTGGGGGCAGTAGGATCTCACAGCTCAAAGGGGAACAAGTTATGCACTCTGGTGTTACTGGCTGCGCTCCTGTTCCACAAAGAGAAGTGTGCGTGGTTAAGGATGTACTAGGGGGTAAGCAAAGAAGGTCATATATACCAAACACCTGTTCTCATGCCCAAGAAGTATGAATCAGTTCGAACCTTCTTTTTGAAAAGTATATTTAAAACGATAAAAAGAGTATTTAAATATTTAGCATATTGATTATTGTTATACATAGATGGCTCTAGGGAAGGGTCCACATGGCTCTGCTTCATCTATATTCCTTTTCTGATTCATCATGGTCTGCTGCCTGGACTTGGTGTTTGAACAACAGCTGCTTCAAAAGACTCCCTTTGCTCCCAATACAGGGATTTTACTTCTCCCTCCAAAACGCTGCTCTAGTGCCTGGATGCATTTCTCAATACTTTGTTACATGGTCACCTTCTTCCTCAAAGGCCATCTCATCCCATAACACTGTTAAACAACATAATAAACACAATGCACTAATCAACTCCATGACCTTCTGTGCATTTCCCCCAGGGGAACCTTAAAATAAGCAATGGCCATAAGGAAGCTGGGAGAACAATGAAGAAAGGTCCAGTTCCTTACTCATGGATTTGAAGCACAATATCAAAACACTAAAGACCAATCCCAATGCAAAATCACAGTGGAAAAATAAAAAGTCAGGCTGGAAATCTCTGCCTTAAAGGGGTAAATTTATTCCTAGACAATTCAGCATATTTTTTTTATTAAGCATTTAAAGACCCCATACCCAAACAAAAGCATGTCCTTTTGCTAGAGCATGTAACCATGGGATTACACACCAAATCCAACATGGCTTGATTTGCATGGTGACCATAGAATCATAGAATTGTTTTGGTTGGAAGAGACCTTTAAGATCATTGAGTCCAGCCAGGTCACCAGTAAACCACATCCCTTAGCACCACATCTCCACAGCTTTGAAACCCCTCCAGGGATGGGGACTCCACCACTGCCCTGGGCAGCCTGGTCCAGGCCTTGACAACCCTTTCAGGGAAGAAATTTTTCCTAATGTCCAACCTAAACCTCCCCTGTCGCCACTTGAGAGTGTTTCCTCTTGTCCTATCCCTTGTTATTTGGGAGAACAACTGAACCTCCACCTGGCTCCACCCTCCTTTCATGGAGTTGTCAAGAATTATGTCAACCAGACAAGAGTGCAGGATATCCTGCAAAGCAGCAAATGTTCACTAAGAACATGCCAACTGTAAAAGAGGAAAAGAGCGGAGCAGAGGCTCCCCAGACATTCTTCCAAACTCACCACTGCATCCCTGTGTGCAGCTGCTCATCTCCCAGAAGCAAGCACTGAGCACTGGAGGGGTGATGCTGTCAGCTGCTCCTCTTCAAATTAGATGGATCAATCATTTGCCTGTCACTAAGAGGTGCCTATTAAACATTCTGAAATTAGCTTCTTACTTTTAATGATGGGCCCATCATGCACCAGAAAGAAGAAAACCAGACAATCTTAGTGCATTGGGCAGAGAAGCAAGCAGTGGTGGAGGACAAACACCAATCTCACATGGACCGAGCACAGAAGAACACCTTGTGAGGGGAAAAAAAAGAACCAAAGCACCTCAACTTTCTTCTCTGTGATATCACAAGCTGGGAAGGTACAATCAGGCTTTCAAAAACCTAGGGCTATAAACAGCAACATACCTTAGTCATCATATCATTAATGTACAGCTTCACACCGTGAGACAGCTTCTTAGTGAGACTTCTCAACCAGATTTTACGTGTATGAAAATACATCTTGGGAATCTGAGGACTTAAAATTACTTTCTGTTAACTCTGCTCCTGAGATACTTGATGGAAAAGTACATCAAACATTTGGTTGGTTTTTACTGCCATCCTAGCTCAAATCTGGTACACAAAGCCCATTTGAATATTTCTAATTTTCTGCTAAGATATGGACTGTACATCACAAAAACTAAGATTTCCCCTGCTGTCTATGAAAACAGGAGAGAATTACTTTCATCCTCTTGTTCTAAAGAAGACAGTTTCAGAGCTATTTAAATACTTAAATCTCAAGTTCACAGCTTTATAGCTTTGACCCTCATCAAAAAATGTAATCCATTACATGACGCACTTGATTTTAGAACCCTGTCCTTTGGGGAAACTACTTCTGGAAGCTGTTTGTTCATCCTCTGGAAGACGTAACTGCTTGAAGTTACAGCTGCCTTGAAGGGATGGAGATGCAGGAGGTCACTTGGATGCAACATCTGGTAGTTGTTAATGCATACTCACAGTGCAACAGCACTGCAAAACAAACTTCAAGTCAGAATGGCTACTTTGCATCAGACACTTCACTGCAATGTCAACTGCACACGGTACAGCTTCTTTGGCTGCAGAAGCCATGAAGAACTTTCCACCTCCCTCCTGTGTCTCCTTGTAAAAAACGGCTTTGGTATTTCCCCCCATTGCCCTCTTCTGGGAGTAATCATAGACAAAGATTCAGTAAGCTGGTCACACAGTTGTACTGAGGACCTCCCAATTGCTGTCCCATTCACACATGCTGGGTTAAACAGGCCACTACATAAGATTCAAGAAGAAATTCTACTCCTTTGAAGTGAGAGAGGATCAGGGGATAGTTGTGCCTTTCCTCAGGACTGCAGAGGGCTGTTGTCTGCCAGCACCCTCCGTGCTCTTCCACCTAACTTGTTTTCTTGTCCTGCACATCTGTAGAATAACAGCAACACTCCTGATCTCTGATCCTACAGCATATATAGCATTTTCTGTGATCTCTGTAGGCATTAAAGCTTTTAATAAGAGTCCTGTAGGTGCCCTGTGGCTTGCAGGGGAATGGGGCGGATAATAACTATGTGTCCTTCTGTGTTGAATACCTGTTTCCTTCTCGCCTGTGATTGATGGATAATGACAAAATAGCTCACTTGGGTGTGCCAGCCCCTATTTTCCACTGTAATAATGTTTCATTTCTAGTCAAGAACATTTACAGCCCAGTTACAGTCAAATGGAAACAGAAAATCACAAATAAATGCTGAGTGCCATAGCTTTGATCCACCTTCAAACCTAAACCATCCATATTTAATCTTTTACTTGTGTGGTTTCATAACCTGAGCAGAAAACAACAAAATTCAAGGTATTCTTTTTGAATCTATCCCAATTCAAGGTATCCAAAATTTCCATGATTTACATTGAAAATTTCCAGCACAACCTCAACTGGTAAGGAAACAGACTAAAATCCACACCTGAAAGGAATTCCACCTCTCTCTATCATACCATAGAGATGCAAAAAAATGACAGTTCCTGCAGAAAAGCAGGCAGATTATCACTCTTCTAAGCAAAGGAAACAGTGCCTGTGCTTTCCCTTACCTTAGGGGAGCACAGGTTTTTTTCTAGCCTCTAGATTCAACCTTTTACCTTCCTGTTCCAGCAATCCAGCATCAACAGTGCACCAAAGAACAGAAAAGCCATTGCTGATGAGATAAAAGCACAAACAAACAGTTCTGACCCAGAAGGTAACAAAAATGACTCATGATGTGAAAACGACAACATTTTGGTGTGCTCCCACTTATGAAAACAGTCCAAATGGAGTCTTAGAGCTAGAATCTGGCTCATACACTTGTGAAACATATCTGGTGTTCCACTCGGTGTTGCTGAGACTGTGCTGAGAAGGGACTGTTGTGCCATTCACAACGACAGGTCTTGTGGAAACCACTCAATATTGTGATGGAAAATGGTCTTGCTCTTGGAAGTTATGGTGTGCTTGCTGAGATGCCTTTATTCATGTAAACCAAACCCACAGAGACACTTCCCTCACTAGCTCCATGTCTCCTTTAAGTAACTTCAATCATTTCATCAGCACCCTCCACTTCTAAAAGTACAGAGGGAATTTCTGATAGTACATCTGCAGTTCTGTTAGTCACCAGCTTACTTAAAGGATGACCTCAAAAGCATCAAAGCTAATTAGAGCCATGAGTCCTACTAACTTCCATATAGGAGCTTGATCAAGGGATTTTACATTTTAACCCCAAATCACAGGCTGACCGTGTACGCAATCTACCAGTTGTGGCAACACACTCTCTGTCCTACAGCTGATTTATCACACTCCTTTGAAGCACTTTGATGCTACAATGATAAACACCCTCCAAATGGTTACACAAGAATATCTTCAGAGTTCCTACAGTTCTTAGAAAATCAACCTGTCATCGATGTAAATACAATAAAAACCATACCATCTGTGAGTAAGAGCAGCTAGCAGTAAAATGCTGCTTTTCATTTTAAGGTGAAACTGCACCTATACGCAGCATCCGGGACTAAGTTTTCCTCACTGTTCCATCAACAAGTTAGGAAGAGAGGACCTGACAGCTACACAGGGTAGCTTCTGTATCCTCCATCCAAGGACTACTTCAAATCTTTTCTAGCTCAAGGCAAAACCTCACCTACAAATGAATTCAAAGGATGAGTGTACCAGATACCACGTCACTCAGAAAAATTCTTCACACATTGACCAAACCAAAGCTATTTCTTAGGTGCTGCTCCACCAATGAGTGCTCTACAATATGACTTGAGCAGAGAGCAGAATTATCTGTGGTACATGCTGCACTTCACATTCACAAGCAAAAGTTTTCAAGTACCCCCATTTTTACAACAGCCATGCTGGGCATGACCAAAGGTCCAGCTACACAACAGTGGTCCCTCACTCTGAGGCAGCAGTGCAGGGAGCAGCCACCCTCAGCACCTATGGATGCTGTGCAGTGGCATGTGGTACCCATGAGAATTGCGTGAGGCACTGCAAGAACTGGTTTATGACCTCATCCAATCAATCAAGCCAGAGAGTACTGGACGCTCATCTTCGTAATCACTCACAGATCAAGTTATTCAAACAAATTTCAGGAAAACAAAATTATTCCTTAACCTTTGCCAACTCAAGCTCTTGGCATTGTAAATAGAACATCTATCCTAACAGTGAAAAACCCAATTAACAATGTATTTGAGATACATCATCACACAGATTTGTTAATGTCAACCTGCAAACCCATATCCAGAACAGGGGCTAGAAGGAGAGCAATGTCATTTTAGACAAGTGTAGGGAAGGATCCTTTACGTGGAACAACCTATTTATACAGCAGCCCAAGTGAACTTCAGCACCCAGAAAAGATAATTCTGCAATATACAGCGATATTTGAGTCCTAAGATAACCCTGCTGGGCCATACCCCCACCAGCAGCAACCACAGATACTAAGGAAGTCCTGCTCTCACATCAGCTGCATGCTCCAAGCAGCTCACCCAGAAGCTGTCCTCTAGGATAATCCTACCACAGAGCAGCAAACATGTACAATCCTCATCACATGGGTAAGGCAAAGCTGAAGGGAAAAAGGAGAACAGAAGAAAGGAGGACAGGGTTTGGGAATAAGAGCAGGGAGGTGGAGGGACATGGCAAGCTGGGATCATACCCAGTAGAGCAAGAAGATGCAGCTTTACACTCTTCCAGTTAAAAGCACACTTGTTTAAAAATCCATTGGTTAGTATAGTTTGCTTCCTGAGGCAAGGCAGGGCAGAAGGTTGTAGATTTTATCTGGGTAGGGCTAGAAAAAATACGTTGACAGGCAACTACCACTGGCTGAAGGAAGAGTGTGTAAAGTCTTTGAAAGATCTCTTACAACCACTTGTGCCAAAGAGAGACTAAGAGGTTTCATGCAGCTTGGACAGTTGAAATGACAGAAGATGCTGAGATGACAGAAGGTCCAGAGAAGTATTTTCAGTACCAGAATTTTTTGGCAGTTTCACGTTACAACAAAAGACCCCCTTCTCTGCACCAGAAAGGTCTCATTCAGTCAGTCGTCGGAACAGAGAGACAGTGCCTTTATCACATCACTGCAGGATATACACACGTATACCCATGCACCCAGCCCTGCCACAGGTCACCACAGCAGATCCAACTGCTTATTCATAGGCAAGTGTCTGCCCAGCACTGGGAGCCTTCCACTTCAGAGTCCCATACTGATCTCAGAGGCTTGCATTGGTACGATGCAGTGATTAGTGAGACACAAGAGGGAATGAACAAGTGATTAACTCAACAAGTCAAGCCTCAGTGATATAAGACCAGAGTGAGCTCGTGACAAGGTCACACACTGAATCAGACATAACAAAAAAAAAAACCCCACATATCAGCTCTGCTGCCTCAAAATCCATTCATCTGATTGCAGGGTAGCCTATGAAGGCAACTTTCCATAGGTTGGCTGGATCATAAAAATTACTCTATAATGTGCATGTTTCCCATATCACTGGGATGTTTCTAGAAGAAACACAGCATGGGTATACAAACCTTCCTGTCTCCATGCACACACTCAAAGTGGAAGATTCCAAAAGATAACTCTCAAAATCCACAGAGTCCAAAGCAGGGCAGGTTTAATAGGGGAAATAAAAAAAAAAAAAAGGAAAAAAGGATGTGTGCTAACAATACAACTTGAGCAAAATCCACACACCTAGTATACAACAAAAGAAGCAGAAAGTAACATCAGCTGATGGTCTAAGGAAGACATGTGAAAAGCAAGGTCACGTCCAGCATTTTTATCCTAACACACAAATAGATTTCAGTGTATTTGTGCACACTCTCAATTGTTACCACCACTGTCAACTGCAGGTTAAAGCTAAAGAGATGGAGTGACATTGTCAAGCAACTAAATGATGGATTCCAGACAGCCCGTGAAAATACAATTGCACGTGTCATCTTCCATTACAGAGGGCATTTTGCAGATTCTAGAAAAAAATGGCAGACTCTACAACTCAGCACATCCTATTAAAAAGAAAACAATTACTTTTGATGCTTGGGCACACATTTTCTCTTACAAATTTCACCAGGCTCCTTGAACCCTAGGCTTTGATAAATACTCTGAGGCTACAGGTCACCAGCTGCATTCTCAGGATAACCACAAGCTCCTTCTGTATTTCAATGAGAAGCGACACAGAGTTGTGACTGGTTACTGTAAATGTTTTCAGGACAGAAAGTCCTAGGCTTTGACTGCTTGTCACAGCATCTTGTGGTTTTTAACACCAACAGCTACAGTGGAAAGCCTGTGAAGTCTGATCTGTACCAGAAGCTGTGTTCACACTAAAAGCAGAAAAGTGCTGCAGTGAATGGATAGAAGAGGATGGGCTCAGAGCAGGAGAAACACACAGCTGGTTCTTCCAGTTGCAAGGATGTGCTCAAGTAAAGTGAGCACCCACAAAATCCAGTAAGAATCCCTCATTCCCCTCTCCAGCAAGAAACGAGCAGAGAATGGAGGGATTGCTGTGCTCAGCAAGCTGAACCAGGACAGCACAGCACCACAGCGGAAACTGCCCTCTGAAATGTGCCAGCCACAGAGCAGGAAGGCACAAGAGCAAGCCTTGGAATGACCACTCTAGCACATGCCGGGAGACCTCCACAATAATACACAAAGTATGTATTTTTAAAAGTTCATGTTACAGCTCTCCCATTTTTGCCCTCTTAAACAGGAAGAGAGGACTACAAAGATGTTCATTACTAGCAACAAAAGCTAGGAAATATTCACGCTGCCAGTGTTGCTAGGTTTGAGGCCAGAGAAGGCTTGGAGACAATACTACAGTCAGTCAGGACTAATTTGCCCCTAAGCTTAAAAAAACCCTTTCTGCTTCCATATATATAACAACCAGCTCTACCTCAGCAAAACCAGTAAAATACCCAGCAGCAGAGATAGTCTCTCTCCATTCCTTCACCTGCCCTGATGACACACGACAGCACACGAAGGCTATTTCATGATTTTCTTGCACCCAATAACAAGCTTATATGTGTCTTTCTTCTACAGATGAAAGAGTGCAAAGAGATCCCAACACAAATGGAGAACAAGAGCCATGGGATGTATTCCCAAAGTTGCCTTCAAGAAGCCAGTCTGATGCCACACCACACTACAACCTTTCAAAAATAAGAATAAAGGAGGAAAAGACTCTTTAGGATAAACCATGTGACTCAGGAGACAGAAACCCCATTTTCCATTCAAAATATGTGTCTCTCCCCAAAGGAAAAGCAGCTCATCACAGACAGCAAAGATGTCTCCACTCATAACAATCAAACAACAGCCAACTTGTAACAAAAGACCAACAGGAGCATCACCGACCAGGGCTGCACCGGGGTTCTGCAAAACAGCTCCCCAGCCCGTCTGCCCTGGGGGGGCAAAGAGCCTCCTGACTTCGGCAGGGGAGCAGGCAGCCGGCTCCCAGCTCAGCCCAACCTCTGCATTACCAGCAAGAGCCACCCATCACGCTTCACATACGTTAGATAGGACCCCTGAGCTGTAATGAATTGCCGACGCAGCAATCAACAAGGCAAAGCAATCAATAAGAGGGGGGACACTTTTGTTACTTTAGCTGCAGCAATTAATACAAGTGGAAAGAAACTCTCCTACAAAATTAGGGCAACATAGAAGATGGATGTTTCCTTACCACACTGTAATTAACAGAAAGACCCCTGAAATCTCAGCGGTCACATACACATGCTAGACTTACTGAATGGAGGGAGTTGGGCCTGGTAAATCTGTAGTTAGCAAATTTGGGAATGATCATAAGTGGGTGCTGAGTAGAACAAAAGGATTTCACAATATAGGAATTATACAATATAGGGATGTAGCAAATTGTTCTTCAGGCAGGGGCAGTTAAACAGGCATTAAACAGCATCAGAAAACTCTCTCTCTGAAAAAGCTATTTATTCCCAGCCTACAGATGACTGAGAAATAGGCAGGTTGACTAGAGAGGGACTAGGATGTCACTGTGGGCTGACACTGTTCTGATATTTATGCTCTCACAAGTGACTGAATTTGACAGGGATAGCTGATAACCTTCTGAAAATAACTGAACTATCAAAGAATCTACATCTTAGCTAACACAGGTTTTAGATTGTGCAGCTTCTAGAAATGCAGATTAATTCTCAGTCTAAGCAGATGATCTCACAGTTCTACCCTGGAAGATATTAAAATGGGATATCTATTGTCCAAGGACAACTATATTGCATAACTCCCTTTCTGAATATTGCTATTTGGCTTTTACTGAGAACTTAAAAGTCAGCTCCCTCCCTTGCAGCAGGTCAGATATAAATCTTACTGCTCTGTTAAAAAAAAATGTAATAATTAGAAGGGGTTTTTTTCCATGTTCAATCAAGAGAAAATTAGAGAAGTTAACCTATGTGGGCCAGCAATCCAGGGGTTACAACTCTCCTGACCAAATTTATATAGCTTGGGTCAGCCCAAAACGGACATTTCTTGCTTCACAAATTATAAATTACTATAGTTCTACTAAAATACAGTGAAGACTGGCACATGCAGGCTTTGGAGATGATCCCCTCCAACCACTCCATCTTCCAGTTTTCCTCTGCAGATACACACAGCCACATACAGCAGGAAAGAAAACTGGAAGGCTTCATACCCTACCTCTTTTTAACATGTCTCAGATAGAGTGCACAGCTGGACCACTACCCCACCACTAGCGGGGCTCTGGCAGCTCCCTGCCTGATGTTGGAAGGGAAAGATAGTAAAAAAATATCCATACTGAAGGTGTAACTGTGGCTGGGGAGGGTCAGTGTAAGCAGCAGCTGAGAGCCAACAAGAACCTCCTCATATCTCTATGTGAACAGTGATTTACTGGGCACGTCCAGGCACGCGGTGCAGTTTAAGGACTAGTGCTTACAGGATCTTTGCTGCAGCAGTGGACCAAATATGATCAAGTCAAACACCTGCCCAAGTACATAGGGATGCTCCAAATGGGAGAAAGAGCAGAGCAGGCGTCAAAAATGAGAAAAAGAGGAATTCCCAAATTCCCAGGTATTTGGGAATTGCTCTTCCATCGGGAGACATTATTTCATGCAAGCAGGATTGTGGAGAGAATATGGAGAGTTACTTGGTTAGAAGGAGTGCCATACATAATTACAGATTCCCCAGGGGCAACAACATAAATTCGGAATTGTATCAAGACTGAAGGGGAAACAAAAGTTGTCGCTAATGGCAAAAGCAATAATTAATTCTGGAGCTTGCTCTCTCCATGCTCACCACCAGCACCCCAGTGGGAATGTGCCAAGCTCTTTCACAGCAACAGAATTATTTCTGTAAAACATTTTTTAGAGTTGCAATACCTCTGTAACTGAAAATAGAGGCAAATGCAAGCGCTTAGTGGGACCTTTGAAACGCCAGCTGTGAAGACTCATTAACTGTAAGCACATTTTCGCAGATGCACAGCTCTGAATCTGACTCATGACTCTCCTCCCATGACAGCAAGGCTTGGGATTCAGGTAAAAAGGCTTTAGATAATTGGTATGAATTCTTACTCGGGCAAATTAGGAGGAAGAAGTTAGCAGAGAGGAGACTTAAGGGATGTAGAGAAGGAAGGGAGATCAAGCATTTAGTGTTTTTTCTTGAGTGATCCATCACCTGCAGTTCCAAGGCACAGGGGGTGGTGAGAGATGGGAATCTATGTTTCATCTAACACACTGAATGCATCTTCCTCCTGTATGGTGAACAGCTCTAGCCTCAAACAGCAGGTCCAACTAAAGGCTCCCCATGGGTACTTATTCACTGAGCCATTTTGCACTTTTAAGGGCTGGAAATGTTCAGATTTACCAGGCACAACTGCACGTAAGGTAGTCCTCCTGTTTGCAGCTCCAGCTTGCAAACGACAGGCCAGATATGGGGGAGCCGCACAATTAAATCTCTCCCCGACGCAGAAGAGTGGATGAGTGGAGCGTGCAAGCCAAAGCTGACTGAGAGCTGCATACCAGAGGCCTCCCCTACAGTCATGCATATGTGTGTGTGTGCACGCACAGCCAGGGAGAGCATTCAACGCTAGCAGAGCTCTTCCCGACTGGATATCAGTGTCAGTACAAAAGCAACAGGGCCAAAACCTGCATGAGGAGTCCGTCAGCCACCAGCCTCTTGACTCCAGCCAGCACGCCAACATACGCTGGGCAGGAGGGCAGACCATTTGGTGTCCAGCAGCTCCTTCCCACTGGCATTTCTAAGCCTTTTACAAGTTTCTGAAAACAACATTTAAACCGCAGTGTTGCTTATTATACAAGAACAGATCTTCCTTTGAATGGTTCAAAAAAACCACCTCATTGGCTTTCCACCACCCCACCAAAAAAAAATTTTAAAATCTTCTAGCAGCATTGACCGAAGTGTAAAGCAACCTGGTTGGCTTCCATGCATCCGATGGCCTCTTCCAAGAGTGAAAACTCCACGCAGACATAGCCATAGTCGTAACCTGGGGACAGCATTTAAATACAGACGGGAGTCATGTTAGTGCCTTGTCATAAAGAAAGCCACAAGCAATATTCAATTTCCCTTTCCCTCCAGTGACAAACCCTCTCACCACCACCCCTCTACTCCAGAATGAGAAGGAGAGAAGTCAGGGACTAGCTGGATGATGATTAACTGGGCAGTTTATCATGAATGTTAATAGCACAGTGTTCCCACTTCCCCTTACACAACCCAGTGACAGGCACACCCTTCCTCAGGGTAAGAAATAATTGCTTTGTGGGTTTTTTCAAAGCCATGGTGATTTTCCATTGCTAGTTTCATATTTTGTGCTACCTTAGAGGCAGTACTCTCCAAAGCAAGTGTTGATAAGTCATTTTGAAGTACCTTGCTGCGAATGTATTTGACAAGAACAACCAGCATTTTAACTGGGCAGTATTTCAAAAAGAACTAACATGATTCCTTTGCCTTTGCTATTTTTCCTTCAACACCTGCTTACTTTTGAAGTCCAATCCCTTGAATTATGAAAAAATGCAATAGAGCAGGAATGACAACTCCGTAACTTTCTCATATTGGTACAGATGTCATTGCACATATAACAAGAGGTTGTGGAAGCTTAAGTTGAGATGCAATAAACTAGAGAGCCTTTACTCTTCTCACTCCTTAGAAAGCTGTCATCTCAGTCAGTAGATGAAGGGACCCACTGGTTCAACTGTGTCCTCCAGTTACCTGCACTGGAATGTTATGTCCCACAGTAAAGCGCAGGGTAAACACTACAGGTGCTAAGACCATCCTAAGAGCCATCCTTGATGTTGAAACTATCTCCAAGAACTGCAGCACTGAGGAGCAACCTAAACTCACAACCTCACGGTTCATAAGCAAAGGCCACCTCACTCTAAAAAAGCGCTTTCAAGACAATCATGGGCTGAGATACTTCTACACAGAAAAACAGCAAGACGAAAGGCTTGTCTCCCTCCTCTAGCTGCTTTTTCAGCTGGTTAGGAGCGAGAGGAAAACCAGCCTGCTTGTGGATTGTACCATTTTAGGCACCTAGCTGTCCTTCAGAAGGGATTATCTCCTCTCTTAAAAATGCACATTTAACCCTGGTATCTTCAACCAGGTGCATATCTGGTTCCATACCTGGTTCCTATTCCTTCAGCCCCTCACCTTCCACAGGAAGGTTAACTCCACACACACTTCTTTCGGGCAAGGCATTCCAGCCTGCTGGAAAACAGCCCTCACCTCCCCAAGCCTACACCAAAAAAACATTTCCTGCACTCTCTATTTTTCCTTCTCTTGTTTCTTTACCATCTTTACCACATCAGAGACAAGGCCATATAAAACCATTTCGTCATCAAACCCTACTGAATTTTCTCATTATAATGCTGGGAGCTCTCTGCACACTGTTCTAACAGTGTTCTACAACCCCAACTTTGCACATTTGCCTTTGTAACGAGATTCCAACTGAATCTAGCTCCTCCTCTACCTTACATAGGAATTTATTCTCCTCCCCCCAATTATTTTAGTCAATCTAATTACACTAGAGGCAAATGTATCAATTTGGGTGCTTTTCAGCTCGTTGAAAGGCGCAGGCCAGAAGCACAGCATCTGTGGTGGAATGCAGCTAAAGCCACCCCATATTCTTACATGAAGCAGGCACCTAGAACTAGAGGTACAGTTTCAGCTGGCAGGATGGACAGAGCCAAATCCACCCAGCTGTCCCCATTCCGCTCTGTAGTTCCAGCCACACTAAATCACATTGTGAAAATGAAGAAGTTCTCTCCACAGCAAAGAACTGCTCTCCAGAAGCAGTGCTGCCCCTTGCTGGGAGACTGCTTTGCATTCTGCAAAGACACCTCTGCTACTTCACAGCACAGCATGCAGGCTCACAGGGTACGTTTTAAAATCTTATTCAAATCCAGAACTCTAGAGTCACTTCTTCCTCTCCTGTTCCAAAAAGGGCTGCAAGAATATTTGTCACCCTGTAAGGCTCCTGATGCCCCTTCACAGAGAAGATTTTTGAAAGCTGATGTAATCAGCTGGGATCAGAGTGCTATCTTAATTCCATGCACATGGGAAGTAAAGGGTCTCAACAGACAGAAAGCAAGACTGCAGAAGTTTTCACTCTGTTTGCTCTATGATGAGAGGCAGTTTACATCCCATTCCTGGTGAAGTGAGTGAACGGTTTAGACAGGGATTTAATCCAGCCTGACACAACCGAGTGCAACGCTGAATGTTACATGTCAATAGCAAAGCTGAGACGCTTAAAGGAATGTACACAAGAAGACAGTCCAAGCATTACATGGACATAGGCAAGGGGAAGACCAGCACTCGTCTCCTTGTGCACTCCTTCCCCACCAAACTGAATCCCACTAATAAGCACAGCTGCAGTAACATGTATGATGAGAACCAAAACCAGAAACCATGGCTGCATATCCTGCCAAAAAGTAGCTTCAGGCCAGATGTTCAGCTCTTGTAGTGAGGTTGCAGAGGGATGCAGCATTCTGCAATTCACTATGAGCTGTCCTTGCACAGACAGCACTGAAGCAGTGACGCAAGAAGAGAGCAGCCTGGAGCTACTGCTCCACTCCAAACCGCTGATGTAGATCTGAGGGGGCTTGACACTTTCCCCCACCCCCAGATCTTTGCATAGATCTGATAAACAGGCTCAGTACATGAGAACTACGGAGTAACATCAGCCTTGGATGTACTGCACCTCCCCTCTGTCTTCTTCCCCCAGCATCCTTCCATTTTAGACCAATGAAATGGAGGACACTGCTACAGAGCACCTTCAAATCCCCACAATCTGCAACAATCGCATCATCCAGAGCACAACACTTGATAGAAAACCAAGTGACCCAAGGCTGATTCCTAAGGGAGAGCAGCTATAGAGGCTCCTGCCACCAACTGTTGTGTCTCTTCCCTGCCTCCTCCTTAGGGCTGGTTCAGCTCTTCGTGTAGCAGCTGCTGAGCTCACATATTTTTATTTCTGAAGTATTCAAGCAGTTTGCCTGTCAGAACGCAGTGATTCAGCTGCTGTAAGCAGAAGGAGGGCAGGAGATTTTGACAGAGGGGTAGGACCAGGCACCCAAGGGCAGGAATTGCTTCAATAGGTATCCCAAGGTAAGCTGTCCTTCCCTGTGAACGAGAGCTCTTGGACACCAACTGGTGTTATTCGGGTCATAGTAATAAAACTAAAGTGATAAAACCAGCAAAGCAAATTCCCTGCTGAAGACTACAGCGTGGGATTTTTGACTCAAAGTAGCCAAAATTCATATGCAAAGTTTCACATAAATATATACATCTTAGTATCTTTTTAATTTCCTTCACTTATTATTTAGTACAATACTACAGTTTGGGGATCAACAAACAAAGTAGAATGGAGTAAGAAGTGCTTTACGGGTTTTGGCAGAAGTATATTTGATCAGCACAGACTGTCAAAAAGCAAAGAAATCAGTATTTCCCCCCACGCAACCTCCCAGAATACTGCAGCATAGTTACACCATCCAAATTAACTTTCCAACAAGAACAGTCCTCCAACACTTGTATATACAATCCTTTATGGATGTCCCCAAAGCGTGTTCAGTTGGTTCTCTGCACTGAAAATGGGCATGATCACTTAATACTCAGGAGTAAGACAATATTTAGAGCTCCAGGAAGCTGCTCTGCAAACATTTGAATATGGAATATTTTACCTCTGAAAGAGATATATTTTAGTGAAGTGAAATTTGACAACAAATGCCATGGTTTGGCTAAAAATCCTGAAAGCCTAACTTAAAATTACTGTTCTTTGGCTTCAGATATAAAGATCAAAGACTTGGGATGTAAAATAAGACTTGTTTCTAAATGAGCACAGCTTCCACTGAACAACTGATGCATAGTAATGTGTTACTTCATGATAGTTTGTTATGTCAAAGATCTAAATAAAGGAAAAACATAAAGTTGTTCTGACAGGGGCTGTAAGCCTTGTGAAGACATCAAAAAAAAATATCTCTGGAATTTTAGGAGGCCAAATGAAAAGATCATGCAACTAGAGCAGCTCTGCTTGTGCCAAATCAAAGACAGTTTTGGAAAGAAGGCAAGATGGCAACATGACAAAGGCATCCAACTCAAGAGGTGATCCAGCACCTGGATTCTAGGAATGAGCACTAGGAATGTTACTGACGTCCCTACAAGTTTAAGGCATTACAGAACCTTATCATAGAACTGTTTAGCTTGGAAAAGATCCTTAAGATCATCAAGTCCAACTTTTAGCCTTACACTGCCAAGTCCACCACTGAACCATATCCTTAACTGCCACATCTACACATCTTTAAGTCCACAGCGAATAGTCACCTGCCTTCTCAAGAACAACTGCTACAAAACCTGTCTGCTGTGGTGCAATATGAACAAAACCTCTCTCCTCTGGCCTGGAAGGTAAGAAGATGGCCTCCTATTCAAATAACTCTGCAAATAGGTTGCCAAAAGACACTATGCTAAACTGGACAGCTGGGCCAGCTACAAATGTGGTGGAGGTCCCTGCATCTGCCACATGATGCCAAGCAGCCTGAAGGCAGAAGATGATAATGATGGAGTCTCTTTAGGCAAACAGCTTTTCAACCATCCCAACAACACTTCACTCGTGCTTTTTTCCTGTAGAATGAGAAAGAACTACCAGAGAAGAAAAGGATTTGTAGTCTTGGGAACTTGTAGGACTTGGAGAAATAGCACATCAAACCAGAGCCATGGCCAGCCTGCTGAAGCCAGAACATTTTTGCTGCATGCTCTCTCCAGAGACAGCAGGGCAGAGTCGAGTGCAGGTGGGGAAATCCCCTGCAGAGTTTCACTCATGTCAGAGAAGAAAGTTCTGTTGCTTCTACAGCAACTACAGCATTAACTATGGAGTGAACATGAAGGATTTCCACATCCCATGAAGGCATCTGCCATGCTGACCTTTGCACAGCTCGGGTAGAGGAGATAGGATTTTTCCACACTGTTCTTGGAGAATCTACTATTCCTGGGTCAATAGGAAGAGCTACCTCATCCACGGGAGATTTTAGCAATGAGCCCATAACTGCATGCACAAGCTTTTCTGCTTCCTCCAAGAAAAGATTCAGATGTAGGTCATCCATACTCAACAGTGAATACCCATCACAAGAAAATACACAAAAACACAAGGCTTTCTCTGTATCTCTATGCTATTACAGCACACTATTATTAGCGGGCGTAAATACACTCAATGCTCCCGAGAAGCCAGGAGCTCCTGTACAGTCATGTATCTGTGCTTACGAGCGAGTCCTGCCATTGAGTGAGGATGGGAAACAGCATCAAGCCTTTTGTGGTGAGCAGAGAAAATAAAGCTGTTCACACAGCCTGAAAACTTGGATGCACTGCCACGGCATGGCAGAGGATGGTGGCAATCTATCTGTGCTAACACAGGCTCAGATGCCAAAACCAAGAGCTTGCTCAGAACCAGCTGGTGGATTCTGAGCATCCCTAAATTTGTCAGATCTCTTTACTGAACAGATAAATTGGTCTTCAGAGCTACTAAAGCTAAAGAGCTGTACCAAAAAAGCTTGCGGTTTAATATTAAACAGGACAATCTGCAACAAGCCGTATCCCCAACTCCTTTCAAATGCTGAGATTTACAAGCCACACCTGGCTTCTGGGAAAAGGCCTGTCCCTTCAGACTGTCCCTCTGTACAAAACAAGTACACTCATATGCACTCACCCGTGAGAGCACTGCATAAGAAAACGGCACTGAAACCACAGGATATTGAATGCAGCTACATTCAGAAAGAATTATCCATCCATGAGGGCAAGACGCAGAAAGGACCTGCCTGAGATGCCCTCAGAGGCAAACAGGCAGCCCCATAAACTACAGGCACTACAACAGTCAGAGCCCCAAACGTCTATCAGCCCTTCTTGGCCCAGGAGGGTAGTTTGTACACCAGCACAGAGGAAAGGAGGGAAAGACACACAACATTCTGATTGTACACGCTATGACTTTAATAAAGACCAAGTATTATGTTCTATTTGTACAGCAATGTGGAAGGCTGGGGCCATCACAAAACTCCATGAGAGGACTGGAGGCTGCATACCTGGGAAGGTGTTGCAGACAGGAACTTGGTTTGAAAGCGCTGCTAACGTGAACCTTGTCTCCAGGATATATGATCCATCATTTAGCACAAATGACTTGGAAAACCAACTGATGCAATAATGTTAGCACACTGTGAAAAGCCTTGAAGTCTTGTGCTGGAGATGGCAAAAGGGTAAGTGTGTTTGTAAAAATGGATACAGAGGGAAGGATAAGAAACAATGCACTGCTGCCCTGAAATCAAGCCAGACTAGCCAAAAGCCTACTGCCCACACAGCTGGGAAAACTGGCAAGGATTGGTATTGATGACCATGGACTAATTCCAACTAAGTGCTTTTGTAGTCCTCGCCAGGTTATTCTGGGAACAAATAAGAACCAATCGCTTCATGCAGATCAGTGCTGAAGATATTTCCCCAGCTTCTGAAAGTGAGGCCTCTGCAGGATGAAGAACTCTGACAACAAGTGGGTGATCTGGTCATGCCTCAAGAGCAAACTGTGTGTGCGACAGCATCTTGTGGACTCGTGGATGATCACTTCAGCTCTCAGCAAACGCTCAAGACCTGTGTGCTTTTGCTCATGGTGGATGCAGTAGAGTGGGCCACACAATCTTCACTGTGCAAAGTACTAAACACGGCAACGGGAGATCATTCTTCCTGTGGTGCATTAGCACCAGCTTTGATGGTGAGTCAAGCTGTCTTCTGGGTAATTAGCACAACAAGCAAGAGGCAGCTCTGCACCACAGTGTGTATTGGAGACATCTCACTTGAACTCACGGCATGTCCTTTGTACCAAACCAAAGAACATTAAGGCCTTAGGGGACCTACTCCTAATCAAACTCCATAGTGCTGGTATGAAGCTCTCTTCATAGGGAAGCAACTAGCTGGCCACAAATGCACCCTTCTGAGGGGTTTCCCCAAGGGCACAGCATCACTCCTGAAAGGAAACAAAAAGTCTCAGTTTAGCACAGTTCTGCTGCACACTTCCAGAAACCTCCCCATGCAGGGCAACAGCTCAGCTTTCCAGCCCAACCCAAAGATGGAAGCTGCAGCACACCACCACCTGCACCAGGCAGGAACTAGGGGCCAGTGCAACGTTTCACCAGCGCTTCTAACCCCCGAGAGCATCACTAGCCCACGCCCCTCCCACGCGTACGGCTACAGGGGGGGAGCTATGGCTGAGTTATACAAGGGCTGGACAATGGCACAGCCATGCCAGCTACTGGAACAGGAGCTCTGCTGTAAGGAAGAGGAGACCTCACTCACTGCCTTGGGATGCACTGCAGCCATGGAAAATGGAGAACTTATCCCTAGTATGGAGAAATGCACCACTCAAAAATCTGTACAATTTTTCTATCATGAACTGTAAACTTCTGGACCTTATTTATAAGTTTTATCAAAACACAACACTAAATAACAGACTACTACATTTCAGAGGCTTTCTAAAATATTCCTGGAAGCAATGATTCATTGTTCTAATGTACAAGATAGACTGCACTTGGAGGGGAAAAAAATAAGGCACCTTTTAAAAGTTTATCTAAGGGGCTTATTAATATTTATCAGGGCACCAATGCAGCAGAGCTCAGTGAGAATGAGCAAGATAATCCAGTTTCTTCTAGGACTTGGCCAAGGCAGTTTAACAGAGGGAGGGATAAGGGGGGGCAGTTCCAAGCACCACATAAGGTCCAGGTTTGGAGAAATGAAACAGAACAAAACAACAGCTAACGAAACAAACAAAAAACTAGTGCAAGGGGCCTAAGCAAGCCAAAAAGTATGTTTGGTGCCAACAGTACTTGCTAGAACAAAAGCTCTTCAAAATGGAGCAGGCAACTGCCATTAGGTAGCTGCTCGATTAGTCACATTTTGAGGTTATACTACATTTCCTACATGTCCCTACACCACAGGAGGATGTCTGTCCTTTAGCAACAGCCCCCTGTGTCTGTGTGGCCATCCCTCCAGTCCCAAACATTGCTATTGTTCAGAGAGCTCCTCCCTGCTCCAGTCATCCCACTTCCATGGTTGATTTGTTCCTCAGGGGTGCAGATCCCCACCCATGGTTCAAAAGTGAGTATTCAGAAGGGTCAGAAGAGGGGTAACAGCCCCAAATCTCCCCATTCCTGAACTAATTTAGAGAGTACCTAAAGAAGCTGGGGGAAATATCACTGCTCTTTTGGATTGCAATCCAACTCACCTGGTTGCTCCAGGTCCACTTCACAAAGCTCTTCTCTCCATGTGCTGATCTCCATCTCAGACAATGTGTCCATTCGCCACTGGGACCTCCCAACTCAGGAAAATCTCCTCTTGGTTCCCCAGATGGGTTTGTAGAGAAAGCTAGAAATGCCTTGTAGGCTGCCAGCAATTTCTTAGGCTTGCTTTCCCTGAGCAGCTTTTCCCGACTGCTAGTACTAACGCTAACATGAATCCTGGTTGGAAAACACACATTCCAAACTTGTCCCACCACAGATTTCATCCATGAGAACAATTTGACCAGAATGTTCAGAGTATGCTTCATGTTTTCACTTATTACTTGGATACCATTGCAGCATCTTCCTGCTTCAAGTCCTGTTTAACCTTCTATGATCAGGTGACCCTCCTTGTGGATGAGGGAGGAGCAGTGGATGTTGTCTACCTGCACTCCAGTCAGGCACTTGACACCATTTCCCACAGCATTCTGCTGGAGATACACTGCAGGTCATGCACTGAGGTCACAACAACCCCAGGCAACACTACAGGCTTGGGGAGGAGTGGCTGGAAAGCTGCCTGGTGGAAAAAGACCTCAGGGTGCTGGTGGACAGCCAGCTGAATGTGAGCCAGCAGAGTGCCCAGGTGGCCAAGGCGGCCAACAGCCTCCTGGCCTGGATCAGAAACGGGGTGACCAGCAGGAGTAGGGAGGTGATCGTGCCCCTGTACTTGGCACTCGTGACACCTGGCATTTGTGACACACTGGACACCTTGAGTACTGGGTTCAGTTTTGGGCACCACAGTCCGAGAAGGACATTGAGGTGCCAGAGCGGGTCCAGAGAAGGGCAGCGAAGCTGGTGAGGGATCTGGAAAGCATGGCTGATGAGGAGAGCCTGAGGGAACTGGGGTTGTTTAGTCTGAGGAGAGGAGACTGAGAGGAGACCTTATTGCTCTCTACAGCTACCTAAAAGGAGGTTGTAGCGAGGCTGGTGTTGGTCTC
>JAAGNO010026814.1:0-11517 GCA_033439905.1 Ceryle rudis | reverse complement strand
TTTTCACACAATTCAAAAGAAAACTGTAATTCTGGAATCAGAAGTCTTTTATTAAGAAGTTTGCAATAAGGACTTATTCCTGCATACTTGGTCCTTGAAATTTCTTCAAGCATTGTTATTTCACAAAAAAAAAAAAATTTAAAAAAAATTAAAATAAATTTAGGGAAATTAGAAGAAAAATCCCAAGCCAGAAAACAACCTAGATAACTGCTAAATTATCTTTTTACTCATTAGGATCTTTGAAGATCTGGCCATAAAAAGAATTTCCATCCTTAGCAATTGCATGATGATAGAGAGCTCAGTTTGAAAGTCAACTCACAGGCCAACACGGCCTCAACTTCTGCTCCACCTGAGGTAAACAGGTTAGAGTAAGAAAATGCTACATCGGAACAGACCTGAAGGGCACAAATACAGGGCAGGAAAACTCAACACCAAGTTTATGGACATGCTGTATATAGTTATATATTTATCTACACATCTAATCTGGGCTCTTACATTTTCTATCAATTTATATATTCAGAAATAATGGTAAAGAATTCCAGTTCACCCCATCTCAAATTCTTTTCTCCAAATGCAGAGGTCCAGTTGTGCCCTCATCAACGAGCTGAAAGAAAACTAAGCCTTCTGGTTGTTTATAGAGGAAAACCCACAATTAAAAAAAAAAAAAAATGTGGGAAATACTGGTGACAGGCCACTTAGAGAGAACAATGCAGAACTCTTCTGGTTAACTGCCTGGGAACAGGTTCATTTTACATAGCAAAACCACCTTCTATGAACAAATGTTGTAAAAGATGGGCTGTATACTGAAAAAAAAAGGGCATTTAGAAAGAATGGCTACATTAAATTAAATCCATAGCTTCTTAGGCTTCATAGACTTAAGGAAAGGCTGGATGTGGCACTTAGTGCTGTGGTCTAGCCAATGCGGTGGTGTTAGGACATAGGCTGGACTTGATGATCTCAGAGGTCTTTTCCAGCCTCAATAATTCTGTGATTCAGCCAGGGAGAGGTTTTTGTCAACTACAGGCACCAGAGGTGCGCTACCACACAAGCCAAAAAGCAACCATCTACTTAAGGCTGCCGAGAACCCTGACACACTTTGTTCTCTGCACGTACATTTAACCACTCTTACAATGCTTACTTATGCTAACAAACCTAACTGATAGATGCTTTCCTTCAGACACATTTTAATTTACTAATATAAAAGCACCGTCCTGCAAGCAGTGGATGAACAGAGTGTTCCAAGATAGACCTGAGGAGGAGAAGTGATCATTCTCTGCTGCACTTTCTAAAGATATGTCACTTTACAGAAACTGCTAAAGGCATACTGGATACATTACAGTTACGAGCATTTATGGCACACTACAGCAGGCGTTTACGTGGGTTTCCTTTTGCCCTGAAGTCCACAACGAGAGAGCAATCTCATCTAAAATTCCTCAGACCTGAAAACAACACACACACATCTGCTCCAGACTAAGCAAGCAGAGCTGCCCATGTACAGGAGGACTACTTTGAATTTAGCAGAGACAAAGTTCTGTTGCATGGAGCTGGACCATGACAGGAGGATCATTTATCTTACCGGCGCTGTCCCTTTTGTTGATAATTTAAACTTTAAAGCAGACGAACAAAAAGCCTTTGAAAAGAGATGGAAAGTGGAGCTTCTTTCAGATGGATACATTACTCCACCATTAGCATATCTTTTAACAAAAAGCTAAAATAAATTTTACAGATACACTTCAAATTATTAATTGCCCTAAATAAATACTGGCAAAGGAAAACACAGCAACTTTGCATGTTCCCTTAACTTAGGTATTTCATTTCCTATCCAAATAAGTGAATATCATTCTTATTTTAACCACTGAAAAATGCAAAAAAGAGTTCAGATATACAGGCAACATCTGTCCCTGTCTACACTGAGAATCATCTGGATTCTATTAAACTGTCAAGCAAGTACCAGGGGTAACAGAAATAAAAGAACTATCAGAATGTTTAAAGTTGGTAGCTTCTTTATGCTAAAGCTCTGTACGAACCTCAGCTGCTTTAACATTTTCTAGAATTTATAAAATTATACAGACAAAACTGCAGCTAAATATGTACTTTTTATTTTTTTGTATTATTTTACTGAATGTCCTAGTCTTTACAGCATCTGCCTCTTCCTCCTAAGCAACTTATAGAACTATTTATAAAATGGCAATCAATAGTCTGACATTTAGGGGAAGGCAAGAAAGACTTCCATATAAGGTTGTCAGATTATCTTATCTCGTATGTTTCTGTGTTTTAATCTTCTCTAACACAGAATACAGACTATACATAGCACTACCGAGAGATTCAGAGAGAAACAGACCCAACTGCAGATGAATACCTCTCGGGCTGTAAAGAAATTCAGCCTCATCTAGGTATAAGCTTCAGTGACAAACTTGCACATGACTTAGAAACCTCACTAAAATGAGCATTCCTTGGAATACTTTCATACTTTAAATACATAACAACACGACTGAAGCCTCAGTCTTCAAGCAGGCCTTTTCAGAATAACATCAATTCCACCAAACCAGAAAGCCACTGAATTTCCTCACTCCTTGAACAAACAGATTTCAGTCCACTAATGACTTACTGTAATTTCAGCATTCCCTGTTTGACAAGAATGCAAGACACTTGCAAGTGCTGATAGATTTCAACACTGGAGACTTTCCAAGAATATTAACTGCAAATAGAAAAATCCCAGTTCAGGGTAGCAGCTCCCTCATTCAGGTGAAGGAAGGTGAAAGGCTATTTAAGAGCAAATTGAAAGTAAACAAGAGAAGTAATTTCTTTTTCTGAAGTGTTTTGTAAAGGACTGGTATTTACATTTTGCCTTTTTTTTTTTTATATACATCAGTTAAAACTCCCATACCTATACTATAAATAAGATTATAAAAGGTAGAGATATATATGCACTGTCATGACCACTTTTACTTATTCAAATCTGAAATGCAGTTATTAGAAGGAGAAAAATGTACAAAGTATGGATTTAAATTTTTAAGATTACACGTCTTACAAAGCCAAGAAGGAACAAGGTTGATATTACAATGTTTTTAAAATATGTTATTTATGTATGTATTTTCCTTAAAAAAACACTGTTAGGAAGGCTAAAATGACCTTCCACCTTTTTAAGTAGCTTTGAAAATGACTAGAATTGATACAGAATTACATAGCCACAGAGAAGCAGGATCTATTTCTAGGAGTATCTTTCACATTGCCCCATAGAAGTACACACCCTACCAATTTAACCCAGGGCCAAAACCAGGTTACTTTCTTGGCACCGCGTTAACAGTGGAAGATTCTGCAAAAGGAAGTATGTAACCCAGATATGTCCCTGCATTTATTTCAAATGATTTATTGACGTACACATGACTGCAAGTCAGGAAACAGCTTTCAAGCACATAAAGATTAGAAAAATCTGACTGGGTTCAGCTAGTTCCATAAGAGTCACAAAATAAAAGTTATGAAAGTGAGCAGAAATACATAAGTATGTTTAAACAGAACTTCTGCTGAACAGAAGCAGTACTCTTGCACATTTCTACTCACGAGCATATTCTCAAAACTAAAATAGAACAAATATTTGAGTATATTTAAACTGAACCACACAACAAGCAGCTTACAGCTTTGTATTTAAAAAAGAAAGCAGAACTTGAAAGATCTAAGCTACGCAAGTAAATCTTGATCAAAGCAGCATGCAATCATAGATCACATGCCTAGAGCAGATGCCTGCCATTAGTGTAATATAAGCATCTCCATAATCTAACTCATCCTTATTTAGAAAGAGTATCTTGAAGTTTGAAGCGACAGGAAATCCAGGAAAGGGTGAGCTCAAGATGCTGTAATATATTTTGCCTATGCATATAGTGGAGCACTGGAACAGGCTGCCCAGGGAAGTGGTGGAGGCCCCATCCCTGGAGACATTCAAGGTCCGGCTTAATGGCTCTGAACAACCTGATATAGTTGAGGATGTCCCTGCTTACTACAAGGGGGTTGGACTAGCTGACCTTTAGAGGTCCTTTCCAACCCAAGGCTTCTATGATTCTGTATGTCTGGAGGCCAGGTGAGACCCAGAAATTCTCAAGTTGTTTAAAATACAGGATGTCTGTCTCTAATAAACCAGAATCTTATATGATAATTCAGTGATCTGATTAAATGAGTTTTAGACTATCAAATTGCCAAAACTCCCCGTAGAGCAGACTACATGGGTAGTCCTAAAATCAGAGGAGAGAAACAATGATGACACAGGACACAGATACACATGACCCGAAACAAGAACTCCTAATAGTGAACTTGCACAGGACTGTTAACTCTTGCCAAGGCTCATGAAGGCATAAAAACGCCTCAGATTATTTTGAGCTTCCTAAGCCAACTTGGGATGGAGAGGGTGCAACCCCCCCAATACCTGTTCTTCAAGATACAGATCAGAAACTTGAAAGACTCAACCATTCAAGAATTATTCTGATGAATGTAGGGCTTGTGGGTTTTCCTGGTTTACATGCTCACCCAGAGTAGAGTTTATTAGCAGAAGCTAATGTCTTGAAATTTGCTCCATGTCAGCATCAGTTCTTCTATGTGCAGTCCAGCAAACTCATTTAGGGGAGGTGGGGTCTTCTTGGCTGGTTGTGGGAGGGGTGTTCTCTTTTGTTAAATAAGCCGAGACCTGCTCGCAATCCTCCTTGTTTAAAGTGGCAAAATATTTGTAAGTTATTTCAAGAGGAACATTCTTAGACACTGAAAAATAGCAGCAGTTTGGATACATAATCCTTATCACACTACTTGTAACTTGATCCTAGAATTGACAAACTGAAAAGCAACTTCAGAATTCTATTACCTGCCTTCAGGGGAAAAAGGAAAAAAAAAAAGAAAAAAAAAGGGGAAAGAAAAGGACACCTGATCATTTGAAAACTGCATGATCAAGATATTCTTAAAGATACAGAATACATTACACCAAATACAGGAAAAACACTAGCAGGATGAAGCGATACCCTTCTGTTGAGCTGCTAAATGAGAGTGTCAAAGGTGTATCAATAGGAGGAAGAACAAGATTTCACCCTCCACCAGGCTCAAAGGTCATAACAAGGGAAAGTTTATCAGCAATGTACAGAAGATGATGTCTGAAATAATCAAATAAGTCAAAGTATTTACACTTTGAATGGGATCATAGGAGGAAGAATGTTTAGGATAATGAAAGAGGTAAGGAAAAGATGTGGAGAGAGATCAGCTTTGTTTTAGCTACTGCTCCTTTCCAGACAGGAAAATACTCCAGAATTCAACCTAGCTACATGGCAAGGGAAGTTCTCACCCCCAAACTCTTCAGCCCTGCCATGCTGCTTCAGGTGCACTGACTCTAGAGAGCAGCATCCTTGAAAGCAGTCTACTGCACATGAAGTAATGACAACCAAGTATTCCAGTACTGCACAGTAATAGTAGATTATTTTTCTACAGATCTTTCAGTACCTGATTTACTTTAAAATATTTTCTGTATTTTAAGAAAATAATAAAAATAATTTTAGACTTTTACAATTCCTACAGTCTGTAGTCAGCTGCTCCTTCTTTCATGTGGTCATGAACGGGAGAAGTTTTTACAGCTTAAGATCTAACTTTAGATATAACGTTGGATATATTTTCATGAGCTATAAGGGCTTCTTTTTGCTTAAAAGCATGACAAGATACAACACTGAAACAGAAAAGCCTATTTAATACTTTAGACTGTTTCCATGTTATGTTTTTAGGACAACTAAATATGTGAAATGTCAATTCTACAGCACCACCAGGATAGCACTAGAAAAGCAGATAAAGAGATTTCCAAGCCATTGTCAGCAACACTGAAACTAAAATAGTTTATGAAGAATCCGGGAACTACTGAAATCATTATTACTGCTATTGTAGTACTAAGAAACACTGCACAAGAATTATAATGGGAAGCTACCTATAACATGGTCTTTATTACATTTATCTTGTTATATTTATTTTATCCTCCTTAAAAAGGCTTCCTCTGATACTATTCAGTTTGTGCTACTAAATAATTTTAAAAGCCACTTTTTACAGGAGAAAATTTTCTAATACAGCTATTACAAAGAATGTATTGGGGAGACATAATTTTTACTTCTTTCATTAGTTCAGCCTCTGCAAGAGCACTTACGCTTTCTGACAGTAATGACATTTAAATTGAACATTCAAAGTGAAATGATACACACACACACACACACACACAAAAAAAAAACAACTAAAAAACCAAATGACAATGAAGGAAGCCCAAAATTCCAAGGACTTACAAAGAAACAAACTGTGTTTTAAAGCCTGAGTTAATGCAAGTGGAAAACACAGAAAAACAACAAAAAAGCAAACAAACAGACCATCTAATGAAAAAAGTTACTTGCCTGACATTTTCTTGAGTTTTCTTTGATAAAGCTACAGCCATATTTGAGAAAGTGTACCAGCTCACAGACCCATTCTATTTTCTTGTTGACATTGCAATAAATTTTAATTAAAAACAGAGCAAAAAGGAAAACAACAAATGCACAGTTTAAAATAAAAGCCAACAAAGATACTAAATGCTTACATTTCCACTATCTAATGATGTTTGGTGAAAAATAAACAGGTTATATAAAAGAAGTAACAGTTGCAGGATTGCTATCAACCCACAACGTAAACAGAAGAAAGAACATGGGGACAAACATTTTATTAGGGCCTGTTCCAATAGGACAAGGGGCAATGGATTTAAACTAAAAGAGGTAGTTTCAGATTAGATATAAGGAAAAATTTTTTTAGGCTGAGGATGGTGGAACACTGGAACAGGCTGCCCAGGGACGTGGTAGATGTCCCGTCCCTTGGAACGTTCAAGGTCAGGTTGGATGGGGCTTTGTGCAACCTGATCTAGTTAAATATGTCTCTGCTCACTGTGGGGGTTTGGACTAGATGCCCCTTCCAAACCATTCTATTCTGTTTTCAGGCTTAACTTACATGCACCATTTTACAAGTAAGCATGGCTTGCAAGCTACTTATGCTGGTCCTTTGAAAGTATCTTCATTTATATAAGTGTGGTAAATAAATTATCATTTTCAAACAGTCAAAACTGAAAGAAGTTGCAACAAGAGAATAGGCTAAGAGATCTTACTTAGTGCCAGTAGCACAGTTGATACTTGGAAAATATACAAAGATTCTTGCCTTTAGTATTTGGGGCATTTTCTCTAGTTTAGTAATCTGTCCTGAGGTTTATGGTTGTCAACCAAATTCCAACATGCTTTTTTTTAACAACTGGATTAAAAAAAATAAACCAAAAAGGATTCTATGAAGTTGAGTGATAACACTCACATTTGATAACACAGACAAGAAAAATCCAGCTGGAAAAATAATGTGATGATTTACTTGTGCAAGATTCACAGATAGAACACCTAATCAAAACCTGTCAGAATTTATTACACATTATTAAAGAAATTACACCATTGTCCTTTCTCGAGTATGAAAACTCAATGTGCATAAACATACACTGAAATAAATGTGCTGTCCACTTTCTATATCTAAAAATAATTGCTTACAGACCAACAGTTCAACCTATAGCCATTTTATAACCCACCTCACAAAAGGAAAATAACTACCTTCAGTTCACTTCGAAATAACTACCCCCTCCGAAGGCCTACAACAGGATTTTAACATCAGAAAAATTACAGGACTCCCAAGAAGTACATTAAGAGTTACTCCTTTCCTGGCAAATTCCCTCTCATATTTGTGAGCCACTGCCAAATCTAACACTGACAGAAGAAACACTCCAGAACTTCAACATTTTTTAAAGTCTTTCCATTGTTTCAAATACGCTCTTAGAAACAAACAACATTTGACATCCACCGTATTATCTTTCCCAGGTCACAAACACCCATAATTTAAAAAACCACAAGTAGTAACTGCTGTAGCACAAGACTATAAACAGTTACTTTTGCTAATACAAATGCTAAGATTTAAAATAAAATAGGAGCCCAAATATATTTAGACAACTAAGTGGTCGGACTAACAAGAAAAAAAAAAAATTAGGCATCCACCCAATAGCTCCCACTGACAAAATATTCAGATTGAGATTTTCAGATAGCCTGTAGCACTAAACCATTTGGCAGCTCTCCTGCCTCAGCTCTCTGTATAAAGACAGACTTAAATCAGAGACTAGAAAACTACCACAAATGAAGGATAAACAGAAAAAATAGTCTACATAGTTCTTCATGTCCCAACCTAGACCTTTAAAAAGCTAGAACTCAGGCCATCTGAAATAAATAAACTTTAGTTACAAGTAACTAATTTTAGAAATGAAATGGGGAAAAAAATTAAAATCTGTGAAGTCTCCTTCTAAAAAAAGATCTACTAGAAAAGCTCATCAATCTGACCATAAAAAAAAAAAAAAAAAAAAAAAAAAGTCTATCACTCAGTGCCTGAGTGGCTGAGTTCTTCCCTCAACTGAGAGACAAAATGAAGATAGCGGTACACTTGCTGACTATATGCAGGAGTTCCAGCCCCACAATACAATATAAATCAAATTTAACCGCTGCAGCCAGATAAACTGACATGGTTGGTATTGAACAAGGTGAACAAATTTTTGCTCCTGTCCTTCATTCACTAACCCAGTTGAGTAAAATGGTGCTAATTAAAAAGGACCAACCAAGCAACCTATTAGACTGGGTTAGAAATCAGATGAGCTACAAACTGTCAGAGCTCCAGTGGAAGACTAGGTGACCACACAAATTGGCAACCCCACACATCCAACTAGCTATGAGATAGAACTATGAACTAGAGGGTTGGAAGAGACCTCTAGAAGTCACTTAGCCCAGCCTCCTAGTCCAAGTTAGGTTAAACTCTTCAGGACTTTGCCCAGTAGTATCTTGAACACACCCAGGAATGGCAGTTCTGCAGTCTCTCTCAGCAACATGCCCCAATACATCACTATTCTAATTATTACTTTTTTTAATCCAGTAAGAAATTACCTTGCTGTAACTTGTAACCACTAATTTATCAGCCTTTCAACATGCACTCCTGGGAAGACTCCATCTCCACCTTCTCCATCAAATAGCTGATGACAACAAACAGATCATTCCTCAGCCTTCTGCCCACTGAACAAACACACCTGGTGCTTGGCAGCCCCTCTGCTGCAGGCCATGCCATTGCACCAGTATCTCTCTTTTACTGGGGGACCCAGACTTGGAAGACTGAGCTTGCAGCCTACTGGCAATGAATTCTATTCTACTTCAGCATTGAGCCAAAAACAGAAGACTTGCTCTTGATCCCATCATTCTCCCCCAGTTGCAGACCAGAGCTAGTACCCCATAAAACCAAAGAATGAGGTTCATCAAATAACTGATGTGATAGTTTTGGTGCTGCGGTTTGGTTTGGTTTTGTTTCTTGATAGGTTGGATTTCTGTCGGATCAGGACAATGAAATGACTTAACCTGATCACCACAATTGCTACATGGAATATAACAACAGAAGTGAAAGGTGCAGAACCACCCATTATCTCACTCCTATCAGACAGGTGAACAAATAACTGAGAGTTGTTATAGCAAAAGCAAGGCTAGATACAGAACAGCATATCCTCCACTTGCGAGGTGGTTAGCTCAAATACCATCTTACTCGAGTGCCAAAACAATGTTGTTGCTTGCCCTGGCAGATGAAGGGAAGTGTTTTATGAAGCTCTATGAAAACATTTTGCAAGGTAAGCATGTGTGGGCAGAAGCAATGTAATTCAGCTATGTTCATTGCTAACTTGGAGCATAGCTGCTGCAGTCATGATGTATTTCAACTAAGGCAGAAGTTGGGCGTTCGTGATAAAAGTTTAGCCAGAGCTCTGTGTTAAGTCACCTACCCTGGATCAGCACATGAGCTTCAACATCATGGTTGGACTGCTTGAAGTTTCTGAACTGGCACACGTTGCTAAGGAAAATACATTATATGTGCATTTATAGACCTTTTTCTCACTTCTAGGCATTATACACCCAGTTTCATCATTTTCAAATGGAGGTCTCTATCTGAACTGATCTGAAATCCATTACAGATGTACACTTTGGAACAGAAACAAAAAGGTATTTAGGTTTTCTTTTTATGTTACCTTTATATATTCTCAACTGCAGCCCCATCCACTGCACACTGCTTTTTTGGGAATAAACATTTCTGAACCATCACTACACACACTTTTGAAATATAGCATGGAATGCAGAAAGTTGAGGAAACACTGAGAATAATTTGGCTAAAGACTACATGAGGTGATCAAGTAATTTATTTTTGCTATATATAGGCTAAGAAAATGAGATACAGCATCCATTGTGAGATTTATGCTTTTAAGATCAAATTTTATTGACCTCGGGGTAAACTCAATCTTCACAAAAAGTTTATGTTCAGATTTTATACTTGTGGAGTGGACAGTAACTAGTTGAGACTAGATTCCTCATGTTCAGGCTGAGAAGAACTCTCTGATCTATACCAGAGACACTTCTGCTGGGAGAGGTAAAAGTCACAAAAGACTCCGTGCAGTGAAACAAAAGGAATCAGTTTGACCCCTTCGGTTTGGGGGAGCTCAGGGATGATGCAGCAGCAATTCTCACAAAGAATTTTCCTCAGCACAAGATACTCTCCATGAGCGTTTCACTCTAAAACAACTGCAGAATTGTGACACAGGACTACCCATTTTAGTGGGAGATCGCTTTTATTTGTGGGAGGAGGGAGGGGAATAGAAGGAATTCCTTTGACAAGAGAGCTGCATTGCTAACCACAACCAGGATCATTTTACCTCTTTTGCTACAAAGAGGTTACATTCCATGAATAAAAAACCCATGATCTAACACTTTCCTATTATTTTACAAACAATACAACTCTAACCAGTTGCTAGAGAAGATATTTTTGCAATCGATTTGCTTTGTGCATTTCACAGCACTTCATCTACAGTATTCATCGTTCAGGCTCCAGTAAGTGTAATATCTCACACCACTGCTGAGCCTTCCCATGAACAAAGCTGTACTTCACTCCTGAAGGAAATCTAGAGTCATTATTTGAATGATATCACAGAAATGAAATAAAGGTGAAGAGAAAAAGTCAACAAACACAAACACCTGATTGGCAGAATGATTTACAGCCTGAAATGAAAGGTGTGTGTGCAAACACAGTCAAACCCATAAAGTTGTCAGCGTCTTAGGGAACGTGTTAGTGACCCTACAGGAAGAGCAGATAGATATAAGCTGACATTATTGTATCTTTGCCCTGTAGCAGCTACAATAAATATTCCACAGAACATTCTGTTCCAAAGTCAGCCTGAAACTTGAACACAAACACACTTCTATTATAAAAAGCCTTACTGATATTACTGATATTGTCCTGCAGGTTTATTGTGGTTTTTTTTTTTTTTTGGTTTTTTTTTTTTTTTTTTTTTTTATGGTGAAAGCCTTTAAAAAAATTGACTAAATACCCAACCATTTTTTTTGCAAGGGAAAGACGAGGACTTCTTCAGTGCAAACCGTTATTGGGGAGTATGTG
>JAAGNO010026813.1:0-14979 GCA_033439905.1 Ceryle rudis | reverse complement strand
GGTGGGGCTTGAGGAGGCTCTGAGCAACCTGCTCTAGTTGAGGCTGTCCCTGCTCTCAGCAGGGGGGTTGGACCAGATGACCTCCAGAAGTCCCTTCCAGCCCAGACATTTCTATGTTTCTATGTTTCTAAGCTGATGAGATGGCTTCACAGGGTGGCTAGTGGGCAAGCTGGAAAGAGCAGAAATGCGCACATTGAGTGCAATACTTTTTCAGAGCTGCCTCTAAGACAGTATGTTTGGAACAAGTGACTGCAGCACACCTTCACTGATGCTTCTAACTTACCAAGCACTTTGGAGAGGCCCTAGGCCGTGGAGTGCTACAAACCACCTAAGCCCAAAGTGATAGTTTTCTTTGATTCTTGCTTTGACTGATAACAGTGAGGAATGACTTTGCAAGAGCAATGGAGTTGTAAGTGAGGGAAAGGTGTTGTCCTACATGTTTAAATGTGTCTGTGTCCTGCCTGCCAAGCCTGAGGATGTGGCTGTCTGCTGGAGAATCTCTGCCCCAGAGGATTTCCTTCTGCTGGCTAGGGACACCTTCCATGATCTGGAAGCTGAGATTCTGTCAGCTTCACTAACAGGACTGCAGTTGCATCTCAAACAGGAATTTGATGCTTTTTAAAGAATCAAGATTAATCTGCAGACTATCTGTAACTGCATCTTCAAGACACTTTCTACCACTGCCTGAAAAAATTGTTCTGCTTATGTTACTTTGAAAGTAACAAATCACAAATCCCTCATGCAAAAACCTTCCGCTCTGATAAAAGTAATGAAGTAATACCAGTCCATAGAGTCCCTCAGTTAAATTGTAAAGCCTTCATGTTTGTTCTATGCAAACAAGTGGGTTTGTGATTCTTATTTCAAAAGTGACATTCTGAAAAATTACTTTTAAAATAAAAGCATTTCAGATTTTCACATCTGTACCATTGAAAAGATGTCTACACTGGAGCAATTCAGCTAAATTCTTAGCTGAACTTTGGTTAGCCCCCTACTATCACTACAGCAGAACATTCAACCAGGCTCAGATACATCCAGTGCCTGTGAGCTTGGACCATAGGTGGGACCCCAGCTTTAGGTTAAATTGTCCTAACCTGTGAACTGCACAGTGAGGATGCCACCATGGGTAGCACTGTTCCTCTGGTAGTCTGACATCATTTCGCCCTCAAGCTGTGACCAGTTCTTGTACAGTAGATACAACTGGCTGGAAATGAGCCCTAGAGCTTTTCAGCACAGGGAACCCTGTTAAACTATCCTGGGTAAATGCAGAAACAGCAAAAATGCTGTAGCCTGGGGACACAGCTTTGGATATCCACAGTGCTGAATAGGACTAGGACTGTACTTAAAACACAAAGCCTCTGTTCAGTCAGTTTCTCGGGGAACTGCTTCCTAGAGGGATGAGTTGAGGATATGGGGCCTGGATCTCTCTGTGCTTTCAAAGAAAGAAATGGAGCCTATCATAGGTGGCTGGCCCTTCAGAGTACAAAAAGAACAGGAGAGATTTGTTTCTGCACTCTGAGGTGCCCCAGGAAGGCACGTGCATTTCTGAAGGTGTACAGGAAACTGCCAGTCCTCAAAGGGTACCAGGGCAG
Organism: Ceryle rudis; assembly: GCA_033439905.1. Taxonomy (NCBI): domain Eukaryota; kingdom Metazoa; phylum Chordata; class Aves; order Coraciiformes; family Cerylidae; genus Ceryle; species Ceryle rudis. The sequence goes on along the minus strand of JAAGNO010026813.1, from coordinate 13,390 downwards.
GAAAAGCTGATCTTTGTAGGGATCTACTGTTCTTCTCTTCCACATGTTTCTCTCCCCATTAGCAGAGCTCCTGAAATCACATACCAGTGGTGAAGAATCTTCTTCTACGATTGAGACGGTAGCCTACATCCTCCTGGCTCATGTCTCCAAACCAGACTTTGCACTCAATGAAGCATCAGTGAGCAAGCTTGTTCACTGGCTCAGTGGTCAAAGAAATGCCTTTGGTGGATTTGCTTCCACACAGGTAACAACCTGGGGAAAGTCATGGGGGAAGGAGAGAGACATCTTTCATGTGCAGTCCACACTAGATCCATCCTTTGCAGACAGGCGTACATGAACTCTGAATGGGGACACTCTTTTTCTGTGTGGTGTAAATGGGATAATCCAGGGCCTGGGACTGCTAACCCCAAGGCTCAGAAGCCACCCTTTCCAGGTAACAGAAGTCATCTGTCTGCCTATGGCATAAACATCACCTAAGTACTTAGTGGCTTAGACCCTGCTTGTGTCAGGGGCCGCAAGGAGCATGGTTCTCTCATCTAGTGTGCTGGATCTTGTACTGCATGGCTCCACAGCAAAGTGACTCTCTCTTTACCTTCAGGACACAGTTGTTAGCCTGCAGGCCCTTGCTCAATATGCAGCCCTGATTCCTCAGAAGCTCAGAGATGTAAAAGTGACAGTGAAAGGCAAGGAAGCTTCTCCATTGGAGTTCCATGTGCACAAGAACAACAAGCTGGTCCTGCATCAGGCCTCTCTCCATGCAGTTCCAGGGATGTACACAGTGCAGGTGACTGGCAGTGGCTGTGTTTATGTACAGGTGAGTATGTATAAAGGAACAGACTTGTCGTGTTTTGCCACTGACTATGCAAGTGATATTTGGCTCTAAGCAGGCACTATAGCCTCAAATTCTGAGTAGGATTTGGCTTTCTATGCAGAATCATGCCAAGCTTGAAGGAGCTCAGGTATACTCTGTTGACATGGTTTTATTGCAACCATCTATGGTATCTTCTCAGAAATGTCTCAGCTTTGCTGTCCCATGCTGTAGAGACATATCACTGTTAAGAGATCAGTAGATCTGAAGTCAGGAGTGATGAGATACAGAACAGTACCTGCTTCTATATCAAACATATGCTGCTGATGGCACTGCTTCAGGAGCTAAACACTGTAAATCTTCTGATGTACTATCATTTGGGTTGTTATCGCACGCATAGGTGAGGAGTGATAAAGGACCAAGGTCATCTTATCCCAATTCATCAATGCAACTGGTCCATCAGGAGAATACCTCTTATTTTTCTGGCAGCTTTGATAGTTGTCTGCTTAGGAACCATTCATGCAGCAAAGAGTGAAAGTCACTCCCTGTGAAAAACGTCCCTCACTGGGTCACTTCTGTTCAGCCATCTCTTATGATGCTTACAGAGAATCTACAAGCAGCATATAGACAAGAGAGCATAACAATTATTTATTGTTAATGCACGTAGAAGATAACTAGGACTGAGATTACTTGGCTACACTTGAATACAGTCAGTAAGTTTAAGACTTACTGCTGGCCAGGCAATCAGTCACCAGGAATATGGAGGAAGATTGGTCTGTGCTGCTCTTTGGAGAAGTGTCATCATCCCTCTTGCTGAGCTGCCATCTTCTGATTCTTTGCTCGCTTGCTCTTTTTCTCTTCTTTCCCCTTCTTCTTTCCCCTTTCCCTTCTGGTTTTATACTTGTTTTGTCAGTATTTTTCCTCTTTAGACCCAGAACTGCTAACTATTATCATATCAACAGTTAACAGCTACACTTCCCCTTGTGGGCAAGGTTTTAGCTAATGTACTTTCTCATGCCTTAATAATATTTTTTCTAGTAGGAGTGAGACAATGTTGTACTGAATGAGGCCTTGGGTCATGGATAGCTGATCCTTCATGCTTGGATATGGCAGATGTTTCTGATGCAATGTGCTAAACAGCATGTTTAAGCAGAAAGCACAGCTGGGACCAACTGTGTTAGCCACTGGTTATTAATTTGTTGAAAGCAGGAGGCACAGGTAGCCCTTTCACTCATACATGAAAGCTCCAGGGCATTTCACAAACATGTTTTCTCCCCCACCAGACCACTTTGTACTATAACACACCACCACCAAAAACAGAAGAGGTCTTTGTCCTGGATGTGAAAACAATCCCAAGAGAATGTGATGGCATCAGGAAACAGCTTGACATCGATATGTCTGTCAGGTATGATATCCCTTAGGGCTCTTTCTTCAGTGGAAGGAAGTGGTAGCCCCAGTAGAAAGACTGTCTTCTCCAATCACAAAGAGATCATGAGCTGAGACTTAAGGCCTGGAGAAGCATAGGAACACAAGCTGTGGCTTACAAAAGAACAGCAACATAGTCAGCATGGAGGAGCTCAGCAGTCCCCAGAGCACCAGCAGCTGAGATGGCAGTGTTCCTAAGAGACAGAGCTCCTACCCTTGGGGGACATTTGGCAGCCTGGATTGAACCAGCTCGGAAGTTCATTCTCCTGCAGTGTGAACCTCTGCTAGAACCAGACAGCAAAAACTCCAGTCCCTACCTGTGTTTCACTTGCCTGTATATCTAGGATGAGTGTCTCAGTCCATATTCTGTATGCCCTACTGTCCCGAAAGAGAACAATGTCACCATTGCTGCCCTCAACCTGTAATATCAAAGATGACTTCCACCTGTTGGAGAGGGCAGCATGAAGATTAACCATGCCACATCTGCTGCACAGTCTGTCTCCATATTGAGCAAGTAGATGGGGGCAATTTTTTGTCCCTTTGTCCCATCAGTAGACATGCTGCTGAATCTCCTAGAAATGCTGTGCCACCTTCCACATCTAACGTGCTTCTCCCCATCTTTTTTTCAGTTACATAGGGAACCGTGAGACAAGTAACATGGCCCTGGTGGAGGTGGAGATGTTGTCAGGGTTCATTCCTGTGAAGAGCTCTGTGAAAGCGGTGAGAGTTTTTCCTCTGGCCTTCCTTGAAGATATGAAAATCTATTTTCCAGATGCAGCTCAGACAGAAATATCCAAACATCTAAGAACTTCTGGAGAATGCTAGCTACTGATCTTGCTACAAATTAACTAAACTAAGCAAGTGCAGATATGGTACGGTATTTCACAAAGCAAATTTCCACTTGCAGAACTGAATGTGCAGTTTTTCCTGTTCAGTAGTGAGGATCACACATGCAGTAAGAGGTTAAGGAGGAGCTGAAAAGCACCTAGTTAAAATCACCCAGGGTGCACTGAGACCCTTTACTTGTTGCTGGTGCCATTTTTAGGGATACTCCATAAAGCGGTGTTGAGTCCCACAGAGTTGTTCAATGACACGCTCCAGGAGACAGTCAGGAAGACCCATCATAGCCTCCTACTAACCATCTCTCCCTTTGCTGCACGTAGGAATATGGCTCAAGGAGACTTTTCTAAGGCTTTGCGCACTCCCAAAAATGTCAATGTCATTACAGCTGGGGAACGCAGCCCTTTTCTTGACTAGGCTAAGTGCTTTGGTCAGCAGTGGTTCACTGACAAATACCAAAGTTGTTGTGAAACAACAGAGAAGGCAGACGAGATGATGCTAACACAGGTCATCTCTTGTCTTCCTACACAGCTGGAGGAGATACCGCTGGTGAAAAAGACAGAGATAAAACCAGAAAAAGTCACAATCTACTTGGAAGAGGTAAGAGGACTACAGGGAGCTGCCCATTCAAGTAGTATCAACTCCAGTACTTTGCATTGGGACTCTCAGAGATCAGAAATACAAATCTTTATTCTGGTCAAGTGTGGCAAAATTTTGGTGAAAGAGGAAGAGGGTGGAAGAACATAGAAAGACAGAGAAAGAAATCTCTGATGCAGAGGGAATAAAGTGGGTATGTAGGTGACTTTGAGATGGCCAGTGCATTTTTGTTCACTTCTGTTTTTCTCTCCAGCTAGGGGACACTACTCTGAAGCTTAACATCACAGTGGAACAAGATGCTGAAGTGCAGAACCTGAAAGCAGCAACAGTTCATGTCTACGACTACTATAAGCCAGGTAAGATTTCACTGACATAGGCAAAGAGGCACTGTTATACCCTTCACTCCAACATAGTTTTGTCTATGCCCTTAGTCCTTTATCTCTCTTATTCCAGTGAGCTTCCTCCTGCCACTCCAACCTTGAGTTTTGTCTGTACAAAACTTCTAGATTCAAGTAGCACAACCACATGCTTTTCTGTTCTTGAGGTGAAACTGCCTGGCACTACACTTACACTGTGGTGTGTATGTGTTCAAAATAACGGTGGTTTTTGACTTCCTCTAGCTTCAAGCTACATCTCTGTGGAAAGAAAACTTCTCTGTCAATTTACCACGTCTTCTCCAGCTCCTTAGCTCTCTTGAAAATGCTTAGGGATTTATTTAAAATCCATGTTAGATGCTGCCCTGATCCACCAGAAGGCAAAATTTAGTTCTATACTTTTCATGTATAGTGTAATAATCCTACCATCCATTGGGTGCTGCCACGTCTCGGAGGATAACAGGAAAATAATTCCTCACCCTTTAAAGCTCTAAATCAATTATCAGCACATGGAAGAGAGATCTTGAAGTAATTTTTTACTATCTCTGATTATGCCATGCTCAGTATGAGTCAAAACAGCAGATGGAACATTAAGAATTATTTAAAAAAAAAAAAAAGAATTTGAGAAAAAAATGGAAAAACTACCACTGGAGATTCAAAAATCAGCACCACAAGCCTACATGTTGTATATCAAATTCCATTGTTGTTTCCCCTTCCACACCATGTCAAGAAGAGGAGACTTCTTAATCCAGCCTTTACAGAGCTAAATATTGTCACCTACTATGCTCTCTCTTTGCTATTCCATCCTGTGCCTGATTGTTGTGCTTATTGCATACAATTTAAACATTGTTGTCTGACGTGAAAATACCAATTAACAGTGAAAAAGCAAAGCTATCAGGACACACTTTTGAAAGGTTCTCTGTTTACCAAAATGTCCTTGCATTAGAAGGTATCACAATGCATAAGAGGGGCTTTTATGGCTGTATGGGAGGCACGCTGGGGAGACAGACTGTTGCCCTGACCCACTGTAGATATTTTTTATCACTGCATTCACAGTCTGAAGAGTAAAAAATTAAGGTAGTGGGGTGGTTGTGTTAAAGAGAAATAAGTTTGTCATTACTCTCACAAGCAGTTCTGCAGCTCACCAACCTTTCTTTATTGTTTTTTTTTTTGTTGTTTCTTTTTTTTTTCTTTCCAGATGACCGCATAGCAAGAGAATACCTTTTCCCTTGCAGTTCAGGTTAGTGTTAACTGGCTTCCAGAGTGGGAACAGCTGAGGTGGTAAGCAAGCAAAGCAACCCACCTCCACCCTGTATTTAATTCTGTCATGTACTGTAGAGACTTCTTGGACTGTAGGTTGAATTGAGATATACTAGTTGTGGGCACAGTCTCTAGTCCAGGAATAATCTCAGTGCAGACCAAGGCTTTAGCATACCATGGAAGGTTAAAAGGATCTGTTTATATTATATTGCTTCTCCGTTGTGCAGTCCTTGCAGCATTCCAAATCTGAATGCAATTGGAAATGCATTTGTCAATGACAAAACCATGTTGCAACTCACCCCCTAAGGCTTTTAGTCCTTAAATAGCTTCCTAAAAATTCTTCAGGCATTTTGTGATTTCTTGTTTTTTTCCACAGATGTCCCAAAGAAGGGTTCCTACTAGAATGCCCTGGCTCTGCAACCAATAATCTGAGTTTTCTGCTTCCAGGAATAATTCATTGCCCTGGCTCACCTTTCTCATGCTGTGTTGGATGCCCTCTGTTTCCTTTGATATATGCCCTAAATTTCCATGTGAAATCTGGCTTCATACACAATAGTTTGTGCTCAAGTGAAATAAAGTATGTGGAACCTGGAAAGAAGGCAGTAACTTGACAGTTGATGAACTATGTACAGATTTTATTGCCTCAAAAAGAGAGAAACATTACTTAGTTCACGGTTACATACTTTGCTTAAGTCTTAGATACTAAGTGGCTTAAGTCTTCCTCTCCTTCCTGAGTCCCATCTCTAAGCTACCTTCTCAATAGAGTTAACACAGCAGTTTGAAACTGAACTCAAAGCAAAAAAGTCACTTTTAACACTGATATGGCTCACTACATGGCCCTGTGAATCATCTTTCTGTCACAACTGAAGAGTAGGAACAAGCAAGGAGAGGCTAAGGGAGAACTATTTCACCAGTTCTTCCAGACAAAAAAGGACTGTGGCCCAGGGAGGCCACGCTTCCTTTTTTTGGAGTCAAAGATTTGTAAACTCCTTTTAGTTATTCAATTAACTTTCATAAAAAGAAATAGCAATATGAGACAGTGATGGGCTCTGTTTTTATAAAGGCCACATAAAGCTAAAGCTGCTGTAGAAGTTTAATGCAGACATTAACAGATGTTACCATGTGGTGAGCTGTCCATGATTTTCCTGAGGTTATGGCAGTTTCACCTTCTAATGACACGACAAATGGATATTGATGTCCTTACACCTTCCTCTGTGTACCTGTCTTGCAGAAGGGGATCAAAGAGCTAGCTGTGACAATCCCAGAAAGCTAACAAATGAAGATCATGTGCATATACTATGGATATAGGGTAGACTAACACTTGTGCATATGACTGCTGCATGTCACCATCTTGTACCACTAGGACTGGGGGAGTACCTGAACAGCATCATCGATCCTAGTTGGGGTAGAAAAGGACACTCTTCCCTCAAGACACAGACTGAACAACAAATGATGCCCAGGAGGTATGAGCCTGGAAGAATTAAAAAGAGCCTACATGTCTGAAAGAGACCAGCAGCTGCAGAAAAGCCCTTGGCACTAACACAGCCTAGCTAGGAGGAGTGGTAGAGGCAGGCAGAGGCCTTTCAATGCACGTCCCATCTGTAGGTTTGCTCCAGCTGTGGACCTGAATTTAGCTGGAGACAGCAGGAAAAAGATAGGGTGATCTTGTATGCAGTTGACTGTACCTGTGAATTCACCTCTTCTGCCTCATAGGGAGCTTTCCCACCACCTTCACTGCTGGTGCCTGAAAATCACAGTGTGGGTGAATTCCCTCTGCACACACCAACTCCTGATTTACTGGGAATCAAAAAATGACAAAAGCTTACTATGTACCCTGTCTGTGGAATAGGACATACCTTGATAATACTTCATGGGCTCTGAACAGTGCCAAATAAAACAACCAACCCACCCACCCAGGTGTAAGGCATGACCCTGTTTCCCTCACCCTTTGCCAGTGTGGCCAGTCTCCCCCTCTCAGAGCCCTGATTGGCAAGCTGTCCTAAGACCTCCACCATGCCTTAGTGTCTGTGCTTTCACCACCACCCTGCATCCCCACTTGCCCCACTCCCTTCCCTCCCATTCTCATTTTCTCCTTCCTTCTATCACCTGTACCAAGATCCTCTCTCTCTATGTGTCTCCTGCTCACACTCCCATGAAGACTTCAGCCCACATCCTGCTCCTGGAACACTCTCTCCTCTGCCCAGTAGTGTCTCTTGTCAACCCCTACATGCAGCCAAGGGGCAATTATTCCTAAGTCTCTGCTTCCCCTTCACACTGCCCTTCTCCTCCACTGTAACCCCAAGTCCCAGTCTCCATTGTCCAGGTGGCCTGCCTAAACTGCTGCCAGAGCTGCTTGTCCCAAGCACTTTTGTTCCTGAAAAGGTTCATGCCTCTTACAAAGTTCTCTGCCGGCCCAAGCATTGTGTTCACTCCTGTGTTTCTCCTCTCTTCACTTTAATGGTTGGCAAATCTGTCTTTTCCTAGTTGACCTAACCCTCCTGTCCCCTGTGTACGCCTCTTTCCCATCTGTGCAAGACCCCTTCTGACTCTTCCTCTGGTTTTCTGTTCTGGTTTTGTCCTCTCTTATTTAATTTGTTATTTTGTATTTCTCTGTGTCCCCTTTAGGCAGAGAAATTTTTTCACCTCTTGTATATTTCTGCAGTTGGTGTTCTTTTCATTGTCATCTCCTCCTCTGAACTGTAATGGTCCCCATTTTTTGTTTGCTTTGTATGTGTGCCTAAGCATCCAACACTGGATCCAACATAGTTCAGTCCTAACTACACCTTCTTTACTATCATCTTTCATATCACGCACCACTACTCAACGTTCATCTTTTTCTATAAAGAACCAGAAATTACTGTCTCCGTAAGTGTAATTTGCAGTATTACTTTTTCTCCTTGTTTTGTTTTATTTTTTGGTTGGTTGGGTTTTTGTTTGTTTCCTTCCTTTGTGGTTTTGGTGGTGGTGGTAGCTTTTTGTTGTTGTTTATTTGTTTTTTAATGCAGAGTGGCTGTAGCAGGTCCTTCTTTGAGGATCATCAACTCTCTGTCTTGGACTTTGACATATATAACCAATTCCCATAAAACAGAGTTCAGTTTTCCCACTTCAGCTGCCCATGCCCAGGCCTTCTGGATGGGTCATTCAACAGCCTCAGTCATTGGGCTCCTTCAGACTCTGGCAACACCCAGTCACGTCCTGTTAAGACATTAACCCAGATGGCTAATCCTTACCTGTGGCACTACTAGAAAAAGATAACAATCTAAGGAATTTCAGGATGCAACACATGCCACAGGAGAGTAGAGTGTAGGCAGATGGCTCAACAGGATATGCAGGGCAGTTAGTGAGGTAGTACACATAAAAGGTGGGATACTAGATAAGAAAAAATGGATACTGGTTTTATAGAGCTGATTACCAATGGAAAAGTTACCAGGGCATTTACTCCGTAAATCCAAAATAAGGCTATGAAGTCAACAAGACCAGGCCTTGGAGAAAAACTGACAATGTGGGCTGTCATCCTTGGAAGGTGATAATGCTTCTAAAGAGGAAGTATCTAGGAGAGAAAAAAGGGGAATAATGAATATAAAATGAAGCAAATCATGTCAGAAGGGTTGTTTGGGAGATCTCTGTGTAGCAGGCGTTTGCCTGATCAACACATCTTGCAAGAGGACAGCAAATCTATTTTTCTCTGAACATTCACAGCAATCTGTCCCTTAAGTGGGCAGAGACAACCCTTCCACCTCTATTCATCATTGTTCTTGGGGCTGTCCAGCATGGACAGGAAAAGAGGAAAACACAAGTCTCACTGCAGTACCTAACAAGAATTTAGGGGAGGAAGAAAACCTTAGGAACCAAGTGACCCAACTGACACAAAAAGAGGACACAGCTGAGTTCAAGCAAGCAAAAATATGAAGGAACTGGAAGGGGCCTCCAAGGAGCATTCCCCTAGCATTGCTCCTTCCCAAGACATTGTGAGAGTTGATAAGTGCTGTTTGATGATGCTCTGTCTTGAACAGGAAAGGACAAGGGAGCAAAGTGGGCCCTACAATCTCCCAGTTGCCTTCCTGGTAAGTTTCTTCCTCTGGGTATTTGGGCTGGACTGAAGGGACTTTGGGAGGAAGGCTGTCTAATCTGGTTGAACCTCAGATAGGGAGGTTATAAATACAAAACTGAAGGCTGTAATGCAGTGTGCTCAGTGTCCCCAGGAGACAGGCTCTCCTGTCTCTAAATGAACATGTTTCAAGGGTCTGTTTTACGGTTTACATGATCATATGGCTATAAAATTAATTCTAAATTGAAACAGGCCCACCAAGATTTGTCTCCTTTTGATGATAGGAAGTCTTGCCACCTTGCACCTGTGTGGGGTAGGTAAGTAAGGAAATTAAGTGTGTGAAATGTGAATACAGACAGACGTTTCTTGCCTGTGGTTTCAAATCAGATTGATGTTGTTCAGCTGCAAATGAGAGGAGTTGAGGAAGCTGTCAAAGCAGAGGGTTGTAAAAAAATGCTTCCTTAAGATAGGAATGTTCAGTAGAAGTCAGTGAGCACTTTGTCTCTTGGAGCAAACACTAGGGAATGCAGTAAGTGGCTAGTCTGTACTGGGTGAGCAAGCTGGTGCTTGCTCAATTCTGCTGACAGTAGATAGGTTCTCCCTGTCCTTGCTGACATCCATAGGAAACATCTTCCAGTGCACAAAAGGAACCTTTGCTGTGTGTAAGAAAAGGTGGGGCATGAGTAGGTGGCAGATGGCCAGGAGACTTCCTCCCATCATCTCACTACAGCTGCTGTGTGGGTCTTCTTTGTAGAGATGGCCTGGAGGCCATCGGGAAATTTCCTGCAAAGTTTTGCAATTTCAGCCTGCAAAACAGAAGGTCCCGAAGAGCATAGTACAGGACCCAGCTAACAGGCAATCTGGTAACTAGCGTCTCAGGTAGGAATGGATTTGTTTGCAAAGAAAAGCTCTTAAAAGGAGTAGGAAGTAGGCCATTCAAAAGGAGGACTGTAAGCACATGAGATGGCCCCAAATGGATTCTGACCTTGTTAGAGTGCTATTATAAAAATTAAATAAATAGCATACTTAAAATCTATACATGAAGTAGACAGTTTGTACAATGGCCAGGCAGGGATCTGCTGAAGCATTGATAAATCATAAAGGTTTGATGTGTACAGCTTATTAGGGCCTTTGTGGTTATCTGGCAGTGCTGTGCAAATAGGACTGGCAGACTACACTGCCTCTAGTGGGGGCAGAGAGATCAGTGTCCCAGGCTTTCGCAGAGCCTCTGCGTTGGTCATACAGAAAAATCAAAACGACCCCTCATCCAGAGAGAAGTTAGGACACAGGACAAATGAGCTGTCTGTTGACACTCAGTTGCAAACACTCCTGGAAGCTTGGGCATCTGGCTTCTATCCTGACTCATGCATACTCCTGTACGCTCAATTAATACGCTACAATTTTGAGACAAAGAAATTATTTGTGAATCTGCCTTCCTTATTTCTCTGACTTTTTGCTCCCAAAAGATGAAAGAAATTCAGCACTGCAGGGCTGTAGTTTGGAATTGTAAGGCTTGTTACTGGAGATGTTGACAATATCTAGTATCTAAGGTTTATTCCAAGGGGTTTTTTTTCTCCTTTTTGAGGTAAACAATTACCTAGATCTTTCTCTTGTAGCTGCAGGACAAGGACAGACTTTTAAAATAGCTACTACCAAGGACTGCGTGAGACTCCATGGATCCATCTCATGATCTGCACTGTGTCTGTGCAAGGTAAGCATACCTGTAGACTGAGATGTGACAGCTTGTTAATTTTTAATCTTAACCGATAGTTACTTTTCTACCAAACTCAAAAAGCTGCATCGAGGTGCTTGTATCAACCCACAGGTAAATCCAAGACAAGAAGTAGATGAATAAGTCATTTTTAAAGCATGCTTGGATTTCTTTTGTTGATGTCTGTTTCAGTTTAAGGGTAAAGGCCCTGGAATGTGGCTTACCTTTGACATTCAAAGAGGCTTCTTTCCTGACAGAAGTCTAAAACTTGTGACTTCTTGTGTTGTAAGATTTGCCACACAGCCGGCTCATTCCTCCCCTCTCTCTTATGTTGATAAGCAATGTAGTTGGTACTGTCTCGATGGTCAGGCCCTGTAATATTTGGAAGTAGACTGATATGTATCAATTTTTGCTCGTTGATCCGATTTTCCTTTCATATGCAGTTTGCTTCTTAAGGTGGTGGTGAGGAGAAGGTGCCTTCAGGGTACTGCAGGTAACTAGCCCCTGGTGCTGGGACCTTAGAAACAGACAAAGCATTCTGATCTTCCCATTATGTGTTCCAACTTCTCATTTCCTGCAGGGAGCAGAAAGGTGGTTTGATCTGCATTGATCTGTTTCTTTGAGGGATGGGAAACAAAGATGAGGAGACATGTGGTGGCAGCCTAATTTCTCAGCTTAAAAACTTGAAGAAGCCTTGTAATGGTAGGGAATGCAGACTGACACTAGGATAAGTCATGCAGGAAATAACGTGTAGGACAGGGATATGGGAGAGATGGGGGTATGTAGAGACCTGTCTAAAATTTGGGGCTGGAGAGGTCAGGAGAGGACTTAGAAACCAGCACAGTCAAACGAGCTTTTGCTCAGAGACAGGACAGAATGGCAATTAGATCCTGGGGTTGCTATGATCATCCCTTGTCCAGCTTCTTCCTTCTGGGGATTGTGATCAGCCAGACTGGTCAAGGTTAGCAGCAGGTCATTGAAGAGATCAGTGATGAGGTTGTGGATGGTGTCTATGTCTGGATACCAAAAGCAGAGATCTGGGCAGCCTTGTAAGAAGTACATGGCAGGAACTGCAATGTACTTATTTATTCCACTTATTTATATGTTCCAGTATACTGGGAATAATGTCAGCCAGTTCTCCCAGCAGGAAGACATCCCAGGCTTGGAGGGTGTTCTGAATCAGACTTCTGCCTCCTCTTGGATGTCTGTGGTATAGGTCAGCTCTCGGTGGCTGGGGCTGAATACATTATGAGCTGTCATGTTCCCGACGGTGTGCATGAAAACTCCAGTCTTCCCCACCACAAGAGAAAGGGTTTACCTTCTGAGGTACCTGAAGATGATGGTCCAGGCTGAAGTGAGTATGAGTATGGGAAAGGGAAAGAAGGCAAATGCAGATACGTAGGCTAGATGTCCATTTATGTGCTTATACTATATGAATCTGTATGGCACAGTATGCAGACAAGCAGTGCTGTTTACCCACGTGAGTACGAGGTTCATTTGCTATCAGTTGTCTTCCTGATAAATTGGAAGTCAACTAAGAAGTGCACTTTTCCTGCAGGGCCACTGAGTGTCACCATCGCTCCATGGCTTGCTCTGCAAGATGCCGTTTCTCCAGCAAAACTCCTTTGCTGAAGTGGGTTGGAATAGAAAAAAAAAAAAAGAAAGTCATTGGAATGAAAATGGGCTTCTTCTTGCTAAGAAGCTGGGATGTTCTGCACCTAAAATGTGAGCGAGCGATGCCACCTATGAAACGAATCCAGGATTGTGCTTAGGCATGGTGCTTGACAGGTTTCCAGCCACAACCTATAAGCCAGTCTCACAAATTGTAGCATGAGCATCAGGGACAACAGTTACGGGATGGAGAGAGTGCATCATCGGAGGACACTGAAAAGGCTAGCATTACACCGTTGAGCACAATGGACAAAATCTGGTGAGCAGATAAGAGGTTCAGATTTATAAAAATAATGCAGGTGGTGATAAAATGAATGGAAAACTGTCAGCAAATCTTTCCATGGCAAACTTGGGGCATGTGATAAAACTAGTTGGTAATGAATATAAACAAAAAAGGCACTTTACACCGTAAGAACGGGAGTTATAAGAGACAATAATATCAGCAGGTTCAAAAAGCTTATAGACAATCTAATGGAAAACCAGTCCATTGACCAAAAACAGTTCCCCAAAACCAAGGGGAATGGTGATTTAGAAGAGGAGACTGAGGGGTGACCTCATTAATATATATAAATATGTGAAGGGTGAGTGCCAGGAGGATGGAGCCAGGCTCTGCTCAGTGACCTCCAATGACAGGACAAGGGGCAATGGGTGCAAAC
>JAAGNO010026812.1:21282-33441 GCA_033439905.1 Ceryle rudis | reverse complement strand
TTGGTGGTTGTGGGGTTTTTTGGTATGTGGGTTTGTGTGGGTGTTTGGGTGTTGTTTTGTTTGTTGGGGGGGGGGGGGGTGTTTTGTTTTTTTTTGTCCTGAAGCAGTGGATGATGTATTCTTGGATAGAAATTTTCCCAGCTACCAGTGTCCAAAATCCAAGTGTCACATCATGAAACTACGGAAGGATTCAGTCTTGCTAAAAGAGCTGAGAAGGAAAAAAGTGTCATCGTGGGGTAGAGAGGCAGCTTTTGGCACCCAGACCAGATGGGAGGATGGGGAGCAGGATGGGGAGCAGGATGGGGCCAAGGAGGGTTGCTGGGGTGACATGGGCACATGCAGAGACAAATGGGGAGGGTGGCTCATCTTTTCCACCAGCTGGCTGAGGGCTCTGCAGATGGACAAGCAAGGGCCAGGCCAATATTTCTGAGAAAGCTGCAGTGCTGTATTAATGCAGAGAGTGTTATTCTGCTTGAGGAGGCAACAAAAAGGGCAGATGGATGAGCATTTTGGAAAAAAACCTACCATTTCAGAGTACGCCTGCTCTGCAGAAGCGTGAGGATCATCATGCTTGACAGCAACTGGTGGGAACTCTTCCCTGAGCCTGCCCAAGGATTGTTAGGAGCACGATCAACTTTGCTGTGGTGGGTCAGATGGGCTCCCGTGTCATGCCATGCTATCCCAAGCATGAAGCAGCTGGGATGAGGGTCCTCAACCCCAGCAGAGAGCAGCCCAGGGAAGCAGCTCAGCAGCCCGTGCCACCTCTGACTGATGTACAGCTAAAAGCTGCTCTCACTTGTCATTAGCACTTTTTAACATCATTAATCTTTCAGAAAAATTCTGCAGTGTTCTAAAGCACACCCTGGGTAGCAAGTTAAATTTGTATATTTAAACACACTCATTTCATCTTTTCACTGCCAAGATGCAGCAATGGTACTACCCCTTGCTGGGGATTTGGTGATGTCAGCACTGGGGCTGAGATGAGGTTAATGGAAAACCTTCACAGAGCTCTGCAAAATGAAATTTCCAAGTATACACCACAGGGGTTTAAGCGTGTAACCCTTGTGCCCCTCAGAGTGGGAAATGTGAGTCCATGGACACACTGCAAAGCCCATCTCCTCCCATAGGCACTGAGGGAGGAGGAGGATTTAGAAATAAGGTGCTGGAGGTGAGTGGGAGGAAAAGGGAGGAGAGGAAGGTAGATATGGAGAAGTTATAATTACATGGGAACATTGCTCTTGAGGTGACATTTTTCTGGAGAATACTGTAGAACTGAATGGAGAAAAAAACCCAACAAGCTGTGAGCACTGTAGAGAACAGAAAATATAGGATGCTATAGACTTCTCTGAGACCAGGGGGAAGTTCTGGAGCAGGAAAGACTTACCCTCAATGGAATTGGTCAGGTTAGGGCATGTTTAAACAAATTAGACATATGCAGGCCCATGGAACCTCATGGGATGCACACATGAGTGCTGAGGGGCTGGCCAATGTTACTGCAAGGCCACTCTTTATGATCTTTGAAAGGTCATGGCAATTAGGAGAGATTCCTGAAGACCAGAAGAAAGCAAATTTTCCTCCTTCTTCAGTAAGGGCAATAAAAAGTTTTGGGAAATTTGGCAAAGAAGATCAATAGTATCCTGGGTTGCATTAGACAAAGTATTGACTGTAGGATGAAGAAGGTGATCCTTCCTCTTCACTCAGCACTGGTGAATCCACACCTGGAGTCCTCAGTCCAGTTCTGGGCTCCCCTGTACAAGGTAGACACGGACATTATGGATGTTGTTGAATGAAGGGTCATGAAGATGATTAAGGGACTGGAGCATGTCTGGAAGCTGAGAAGGCTGGAATTGTTCTCTTGGAAGAAGAGAACGCTTAGGGACAATCTCATCATTATATATAAATACCTGTGTAAGGGAAATGGAGCAAAGCTCTTTCCAGTGGTGCCCAGTGACAGGACAAGAGGCAATGGGCACAAGATGAAATGCAAGAAATTATATAAACACAAGAAAAAAACTGCTTCACTGTGAGGGTGGTCAAACAGTACAGTAGGTTGTCCAGGCAGATAGTGAAGGCTCCATCCCTGGAGACATACAACATCAACTGGACATGGTCCTGGGCAACCTGCTCTTAGCGGACCCTGCTTTCAGCAGGAGGTTGGACTGAATGATCTCCAGAGGTCCCTGTCAACCTTATCCAGCCTTATCAGTCTGTGATTCCAATCAGCTTCAAATTGTGATGATTTTTATCTCTTCATTCAATCACTGATAGGACTTCTTTTAGTGAATGTCTAAATGATGAGCTTTCTATTGATAAGAAGCATTTAATATATAGGTCTTTATCAGCTCTCAACCCAAACAGCAAAGTCTACAGATCTTCACATGGATTAAACAATGCAGCTACTACATGAACCTAACAGGGCTTGAAAGAATTACCCTGGAATAATGAGAATTATGTAGGAAAATGCCACAGAACAAATGATACCGTTTTCTTTTTCAAAACTTAAAAAGTTTAAAAAACCCTTTTTGGGAAGTTTTTTTTTTTTTTTTTTTTTTTTTTTTCAAATTTAATTTTAGAGAAATCTGTGGAGGGATGGGAAAAGTTTCCCATCTCACCTGGGACTTCAGCCCTTTCTAACCAATGACCTCATGCTCCAGCCTCAGGTTGGTTCAGAGCTTGCCAAGAGTGCTTTGGTGCCCCTGACATATGATCCTGCAGGAGTAGCTATTCCATGTAAAAAAATAAGTAATTTTTATACAGCAGCTCACAGCCTCACATTGAGAGAAAGGAGCTGAGCCAAAGAAGGGAGGGCTGATGCCAAAAGGCCTGTGGCAGGCAGAACAGATGCATAATTTCATGCTGAAAGAAATCACCTCCTTATATGAGCTGTCTCTGTTATCCCTCCCATCACTACTGGTGGCATCTGTCCTTCTGGAAAGTGAGGCTACCACACAGAAAAAGTAATTCATCTTCTCCTTTTAGGAGATGTTTTTGCTGGCAGAGCCAGACACCTTCTTTGCTTTTCAAAGTTTTCCAAGCACTTTGGTGGAATGTTTCTAAAAACTCTCCAGTAAACCCCATCAACACAGTTGCCTGGCTGGGACCACGTGCCCTGGCAGGGAGATGTGCTCAGCTTTGTCAGTTGCTTGCACCTCAGCTGGTGCACTGCTGTGTACCCTGACAGCAGGACAACTTGCATCCCGTGGTGCCACGTGTAACTTCACGGAGCAGAGATGAGGAGGCTTGCCTGTGGTTCAGCTAAGCAGTAAATGTATTTTGACAAGGAACAGCAGTATGAAGTTTAGTCTTCTGCGCTGCACTGAAGTCATCCAAAATTATGATCTACAGCATCTCCCCACCCACTGAGTTCCTACTCCTGGGAGCGGACCACCCAGTCTGTCTTTCTCAGGGTATTGCAGGCTACTGAAAGGCCAAGTCCACGTGTCATCCCTATGCACTATGTGACGGAGAGCTTTCCAACCCATTACCTTTGCATCAGCAAGGACTGGTTATGGTTAAACTCCATGCATATAAAAGTGGGTTTGTTGGGTTTTTTTCTATTAATGCTGGGGATAAACCCAAAATTAAGACAGAAGGTGGTGTTTTGCTGTCTTCTGACTGTCGGGATTTGCCCTTCTCCCAGTTGTTGAACATGTATAAGAGGGACAACATTTGTCCAGGACATGGACTTAGTACCAGACAGGTGCGATGCAGCAGTCCAGCAGGACTAAGCTGGCAGGTGAGAGAGGAAATAGACAGGGAGCAGGAATTTTTTATCTCAATAAAGAACTTACCCAGGACTTTTCCCAGCACAAGGGAGAGCGAAGATTAAGGTTCAGAGGTAGTTATCAGCAGGCCAGAGGAGGCAGGGACAGCACACAGCTCAGACCACGACTTGTATGTTTTTAGCATCGTGAAAAGTGTGAAGCAAAAGCCAGAGAAGCACGGGGTGGCGGGCATAAGGGGTTGCAGAGCTGTGCCTGCCCTGGGCTACTGCCAGACACCCAGGTTCCAGGGAGACACCTCCTACAGAGCAGCTCAGAGTAGGATGCTCAGACCTCCTGAGCGTGGAGGAAGCCACCGCTGCACCCAACTATTCAGCATATCCCCACCTCCCTGCTGGGCACCCACAGAATGAGTGGTGGGTATGTACAGGGTGCTGGGGGCTTGCAGTGGCACTGCCAGCAGAGATGGGATGGCGAGGGGCAGCGGTGGCAGCTGACACACTAGCATGGGCCACTCTCTGGTGCACACACCACACGCTGGGTGCAGCTGGCAGCTGCTTGGAATGGCACAGCACCGGTACACACACACGGGGCAGAGCAGCAACGGTCTGGAGAAGGAGCAAACCACTGAGGAGAGCCTCACCCCAGAGGGGAGTGGGGCTCCAGCTTGTAAAGCACTGGTGTTTCAAGTGGGTGAGGGATAAATGGTCTGTGTTTATCCAGCGTGAAGCTTATTATTTACAAGACTTAAGCTTCCCATTTACACCCGGCAGTCTCACAAACTGCCTCTTCAAAGAGCCTTTCTGAAAGGCTGAGGGGGTTTCTCTTTCGGGCCACTCCATGGCACCATTCATGAAGCAACCCTTTTCCACAATGGAAAAGTTTCTTCTGTTTTGAACTGGAGGATGAGAAAGTTAAACCACTGCTACTTGTTTCTAAATCCAGGTGCCCGTAGCAAGTTGGTCCTCAACCCGAGTCCATCAGCCATGCCTGCTTTCAGGCATGGTGAGGTATGGAGTCACTCACGTGCTAACAGCATCCATCTGCCTACCTTTCTACGCTAGTTTTGAAATACAGACAAAATTACTTTAAGCTGTGTGCTTTAAAAGGAAGAAAACAGAAGTAGCACACTTTTCATGCTGTCCATGTAGGAAAGTGCCATGATTTGAACCTGGATGGCAGCCAAACACCACGCGACCACTTGCTCACCCTCCCCCTGCCCTGGGAGTGGCTGGAGAGAATTGGAGGGGGTAGAGGTAAGGAGACATGTAGGTGGAGATTAGAACAATTTCACCATTGGAATAAAATAAAATTAAAATAATAATGATCACAATAGTGATAATAATAATATTAATGATAGAATATCATAATATAATATTGGTGATGCACAATGCAATTGCTCACCACCCACTGACCCAGCCCAGTCCCACCTAGTGATCTTGGAGCTGAGAAAATCCCCAAACCACGATCTCACAAGCACCCAGCTTCCCAGCCCCTCTATCTATATACTGAGCATGACATTGTATGATACGGAATATTCCACTGGCCAGTTTTGGTCCATTGCCGTGGCTGTGCTCCCTCCCGGCTTCTTGTGCACCTGTACACTGGCAAGACAAGGGAAGTGGAAAAGTCCTTGATTTCCTAGCAACAAGTAAAACCAGCAGTATATTATCAGCATATTTCTCATACCAATTCCCATATTGAATCCAAACCACAGCACTATTCTAGCTACTGAGAAGACAAAAAAAAAGTAGCTCTACCCCAGCTGAAAATGAGGCAGAAAGGACTTCTCCCTCCAGTGTAATACCGAGAGAAAATGTGCTTTGCATTGTATCTCTACCAAGGGTGAGCAGCACAGAAACACTCTCACAGGCTTTGCCGAGGCAGGCAAAGTGGGGAGTCAGGTCCTTTCCGTGTTAACAGATTTATTCACTTTTTCTGGTCCAGAATTTCCATTTTGAGGGAGAAATGGAGCTCTTTGCCCAGGGTTTTAGAGTGGGAGCAAAATGCTGGAGTGTCACAGCAATCAGTTTCCTTTCTCCCTTACTGGAAAGCTGGGAGTGTTTTTCTCTGCCAACAGAAAGCAGAGCAGCCAGCTCCCCCATCCCTAGGGACGTGGAATGATTTCGGGAATGTTGCTGACCCCCAAGGGGGTCCACCAGAGAGGCAGGGGGGAGGATGCTGAGAAGGTCTCTGTGAGACACGGCACGTACCCTAAAACTTCCTGATAGAGCACAGGACATTTTAAAATTCCCCAACAAGGCCACAGCTTGTGTGAGCATTGAAGCAGAATCATTCCCAGCTCCAAAGACATGTTGGGTGAGGACAGAGCTTTCCACAGTCACCCTTCTACAGCTCGAAAAGTGAAAGCTGCACAGTTCATGCTACTGCATGAGAAGGACAGGCTTATGCAGGGGGATTTCCCAGAGAGGAGGGCAGCTTGCTGAGCCCAGCCCTGGGAGAAGCTCTCTGCGTCATGGGATGCTTTGTGGCCACCAGGCATGGCACAGTGATGGTGGGGGCGGTTGCCTTGGGCGTAAAGCCCACATCAGCCTATTTCTGATTAAAACATAACGAGAACTTAAGTTACTAGAAACCAGTCTGATATTCCCTGCTAACAGGCTGCAAGAGCTCATAAAAGCAAAAGAAAACCAAGCTTGCAGCTTCCTGCACTCATTAAACAGGCAGAGGCGCAGGGGAACTGGGGGCTTTGGGTGACTTTTCTGATCCCTTTCCCAGGGGTGGTCGCTGCACGGCTGTGCAAATGCGTGTGCCCACACAAGAGGGCAATGCAGGAGCAGGGACAAGGGGAGGGCAGCTCCCTGGGTGGCAGCTGCAGCTGCAAGGGTGTGCAAACCTCAGCTGAAAGGTGTGCCAATCTCAGCTAAAGAGCGTGCAAGCTGCTGCCTTTGACCAGCCCCAGCCATAACTTGCTCAGGAAGGTGCTGCACCAGTTTCTTTCTAGTGGCACTGGGAAATTTAACAGTCTCCAACATTTTATTGACTTAGCCTCAGCCTGTAGCCACCAGAGCACACGTGTATTTTGCTGCTGACATTTCTCACTAGGGGAAGAAGTGGTGCAGCTACAGTCACTCCCTGGTAATGCTAGAACTCCATGGGGTTAAACTACAGCAGAATTTAATCCAAATATTTTACTGTTATCGGTTATGGATAAATTCCTGTACTACAGCTCCATTGATTATCTACCCCCCAAAAAAAAAAAAATAAAAGGGATTGAATTTGCCTTCTATGAGTAAATAAATATGCCATAGAAAGGCTTTCAGTCAACTTACAGGACTATTGTCACAGCTGATCCACATTCATAGTTTAAACAGCCTTGAGCTTACTCTAAATTCAACACCTGACCTCTCTCTCTAGAGAGAAAAGCACTACACTCCCCCGGAGCTGTAACACGGAGGGGGTTGCAAATCTCAGTACATTTTGCTCAGTATAAGGAGCTTGGTTTTGAAAAGAGTACCAGTAGGATAGGCTGCTATAACTCAACAAGTAGCTTTCACATAGATTTGTATAAAATACCTTAGAACTGTGAGAGAGGAACAAGAAAACTTTCATGAACAACTGAGAAATACAGCCTTGAATTGGTGAGGGGGGTTGAGCATCTTCTCAGCTGCATCCTTAGTGCCAGTGGAGAAAACAAAGGGGGACCTAACTTCTATTATTTTTCATAGGAATCAGACCAAACCCAACACTTTTTAAAGTAGCTCTATTTAAATAAGTGCATTAAATAGATGAATGTAAAAATAGCCTACTATAATAGTAATTATCACACCATCCAAATCAAAATAGAATCTTTAAGCCTGACAGTCGAAGTGTGTGTGCTGAAAGGTCTTATCAAAAGATATTTTTTCATCCTATGCTAGTCCTTATTCTGGTGTTTCAGATACTTAAATGGGACAGTTAGAGTGTAGCTCATGGTATATCATCCTTTTTTCCTATCTCTTTCAGCAACAAACAGTAGTGTCAGTGTTAAACTAGGTTATAATATCTTGTTAATTAAAAACATCACCATTATCTGAACATTTGAAATAGTCAGCTACGCTTTTATCACAGCATCAACTGAGGTATTTGTTGGATCAGTTGGATCAAGTTTCCAGATGGCTTCCCATTCTTCCAGATACACACTGGGCTCATTTACAGAAACAAAGACCAGACTGGAACGGACGACTGGCTCACCAGACCTACTGGCCATTCATCACAGCGTGATGCTTCAACAGAAGACACGCTCCGTTTATTCTTCCCAGCATAAATTGCTGTGTAATTGATTTTTTCAGTGATTTTTCAAAGATGCCAAAAAGATTTGGGATTTGACACTGGAGCCCTTTGAAAATTGAAGTTGCGTTTCCATACAGATGCTTCTTTGTGTCAGAACGTGGTGTTCTGCTCGGTCTTTGTAGGCATTTCATGGAAGAGTTGCAGTAGCGGAAATCAAAATCCCCTTCCATTATGATTCTTTATGCCTTTATTCATAATCAAGAATAATCAAGATCCTCAGCCAGTGACTTCTGTTGAAAACCATTTAGCCACAGATACTTACACAAACACTGGCTAGGGCTTCAGCCCAACTAGAAGAGAAATCTGACTTCGGGCAGGTAGACAGCATTTCTCTGGCTTTTTTTAAAATTAAACCTCACCACCAATTAAAAAAAAAAAAAAAAAAGATTCAAGCAAATTCTCATGATGAAGCTGAAATAAAAATATCAGTTACTGCTCGCTTCCCTTTCTGAACTGTGTTGCAACTTTAAATCTTTGATTGAACATATTGTTATTTCAAATTTATTATCACCTGACTTCGTATCTTTTCTGTATGAGACAGATTACCCTAAAATCATTAACTGAATCCCGGAGAAAAGAATTGCTATAAATGGTTAGGACTGATAGAGGGAGGAGAACAGTCTCATAAAAGTCCACATTATCCTAATAAACATGTCAAGAAAAAGTATGATCATTAGACAACATCATGTCCAGCCATCAGAGGGGAAAAAAATACGGATACGTGATCTGATCTTGGAACACCGCCTCCAGCTGCTTCAAAAATCTATTCAGCTCTCAAGATATAGGGCAAAGAGATTAATTTTTTCCTTGAATGAGTGTGGTGTGGAACCTAAAAAATAGTATGGGTTTGGCTGTAATGTTTGCCATAACATATATTCGATCAGTGCTGTAAGGCACTGCACGTTTCTCCCACCGGTATGAGAAGAAGCTGACAGTCAGTTTCAAGGAGATGCATCATTTGGCAAAGTGTTATTCTCCCCAGAGCAGGAAGGCACTATATGTGCCTCAGCTTCTCCTAGCTGTACAGCATCATTAGCTGTAGGGCTGCTGTTCATGCACATAAAGGTAACAAAGGACTGGAGGGACAAACCTGGAAACTAGAGCCTGAGGTGCCTGCATAGGCACATGCAAAGACACACCGTGCTCTGAAGAGTCCATGATACCATCCAAACCTACCAAACAAAAGCAGTCCCCGGTCCCTCCCTTGGAGCACTCACATAGTGAAAGAGATATAATCTTAGTTCTTCATCTTTAGTAACCAGAGGCTTTCCTGGAAGGAAGGGACATCAGGGGAATGCTGGTAGACTCCCATAAGAAGACATGTCATCATGATGTGCAATGGGGTGTCTAATAAAGTCTTGTAATGTGTTACACAAAATTACGTCCCCGACAGCTTAATCTCCTGCCAATTTGTAAAGCCCATGTTGACTGGATAAGCAAAACCCAAACTGACAAGTGAACAAGTTTCTGAAGCATTATTACAGACATTAAAAGGCACAGGGCTGTACCAAAGGTCCTCAGCTAAACAAGTTACCTGCCAATTTCCCCTGACTCTTAAGAACACGTAATATCTACATGAACATAAACTGCTGTAAGGAATTCATACTGGAGCAGCATGACTGAATATTTCTAAGGGCCTTCTCCTTGACACAGACCCAGACTTTAACTGCAGAGCTTGGGTGAAGAGTAAATGAGCTGTTTAATCTGAAAAATTAAGCCTCCTCACATACAGACAGCGCCCAGCTATGCCAGCTAGACAGCGAGTATTTGACAGCAAGCTGTTTATAGCCTACCTCTGCCAGTGGAACAATTTAAGTGGTATCAGAACAGGGTTTTTCCTGCCATGCTTCCCATTCCCAGCCTTTTTGTAAAGTCTGCAAACAGAGATGCCAACATACCCCATCCTGACCTACATAGCAAACAATTGGACTTGTGTTCCTGCTGCGTTATCACCAAAATGAATCGTTGTCGCATCTCCTCAATGGCCTGGCAAGGCGAAAGTGTTCTGCTGGGAAGCGTCAGTTGACTCACACATCTACTGCTCTCATGACACCAGCTGCATATTTTGTGTGTATCACAGAAAAGAAAAACACCCAGCAGAAAAAGGCTCAGCTTTACATTTTGCTCTTTGCCAGGACAAACATGGGAGCAAGCGAAGCACAACTCTGAAAGCTCTAGTTTATTAAACTCCAGGGAAGAAAAAAAAACCAACCCAAAACAGTTCATCATTTTTTTTTTTTTTTGCAAAACAGAATAAAGCTGCTAGATAAAAATGTGCGTGTGCTCCCCAGCAACATAAACTGCACAAATCTGAGGACCGGAACTGCCAATGCTGTAACATCATTGTCCACTCTTTCTGTATCTGAGAAGAATTTTAGTGTCCTGCTGTTACTGGAATCAGGAGGAAAAAACTGTTGTGAAGAGGCCATGGGGATGACAAATCATTCTTTGCCTTCTTGGGCTTCACAAGTCCCTGAGTTGACTTGGCAATGAAAGGTCCCAAATGAATCAGAAAGATTAACTCTAGGGGAAGGCATCCCTACTGGGAGCAAGCAGCTGGCAGTAGTTAATATTTAGAGCCTTCTGCTGCAGTGGTGGGTGGAGTCTAAACAAGGGTAGGAGATTTGGACTAGGTGTCTTTGAATCAAGTCTGCATTAACCTATGTGATTTGAAGCTTCTCTCTTACCAGCATTTGGAGCATAAAATCCCATCACTTATGCCTAACTGCCACATATTTGTAACCCTATGCATGTGGGATAGAATTAAATGAATACAAACTGAGTCACCCATATTCCCCCTTTAAAATTTATAAGGAAAAGAGGCAATTTTGAAATGGTTTCTGTTTTGTTTTGTTTTCCAGGGCAGGGTTCAGGAACTTTAGATATCCTGCTAGAAAAAATTCTTCTCTCCCCATTAAGAGATATCTTCCAGAGTTTGTCAGACATCCAAAATACTATTTCCACTCTCTTCATTAGAAACCATGTTTTGTAAGTGACATAAATGTACTCTTCACAGACCACCATCTACTTAAACAAATTATTAATCATAAAGTGATGTTGGAATGTGAGATATGCTACATCTCCAGCCATGACTCAACAGCAGTTGGTTTGACCTTTGTTTTGTTTGGAAAATCCTCAAAATTAAAAAACTCTTATTGGGTGAATTGAAACTGGCTGAAAACCAGGTTGGTTTTCTCAGGGTTTTGGTTTTTTACTTTATTTGGTGAGCTGTTTAGACCTAGTTCCCTGTACACCAAGGGGTTCAGAGATCAAGGGGTCAAAACCATTGCTGAACAAAATGCATCCTTGTTTCAATATGCAACAAACCTCTGTCCACATCTGAGGAGGGAAAGCTTCAGATATTATATTCTTTAGCTCATCAATGTGATGTACTGAACAAATACACAGAAGATCTTTTACTTTATTATATTCTAGAAAATATAAAATTAATGTCTGCAAAACATTTCAAAGATTGAAAATATCACCTACAGTAAAAAGGTGAACTAAAATCATACAGCCTAAGTGGGAGAAGTATGAAAATCTGTTGCTATCTGTAATAATTTGCATTTATAGGATAACTGGAAATGACAATATGCCACATTCCTAAACCAACTGCAATACAAACTCTCTTAAACGTGGATTTTAGTGCAGAACTGTAATAGCTAAGGTCTTGAGTGTCTCAACTAAACATGATCATTTCAAATGAAACCTTACTTAGCAAGTTCAGCTATGAAGCAATTACAGCAAACCTTCTTTTGATAGGTGTCCAAAGATAATTTTCAAAAGGAAGAAGTATGAATCACCTGAGATCCATGGAACAATTCTCTACATTGTGTTTTTGAAGTCACAGAATCTCTGAATCTCATTTCACGATGGAATCAGTAATTCCTTGTTTCTATTTACTGTAGTGGCTAAATGCTCACCGTCCTGTGCATTAGCCATTGTAATTTCCCTTCAGCACACTCTCCTGAAATCCCATCCTTTTATAAAAGTAGTGCACTACTGGGAGTACCACGGAAAATTAAGGGAGGAAAATTGGTTCAAAGAGATAAGGCTATTGCCGGATTATTACAAGTATTACTTTCCACTATGTAATTATATTTAATAATTAATCTAATAGTAATTACCATTCCTCTAATTACTC
>JAAGNO010026812.1:0-12054 GCA_033439905.1 Ceryle rudis | reverse complement strand
ACAACCACAAAAAATAAACTGAGCCTTGCACAAGTTTTTCACTGTGTAAAAGTACATGAATGGAACAGCTCCCGAGATATTTCTGGAAAATAAACAAACAAACAAACCCCCCCCCAACAAAAAACAAACAAACAATAAACCAATAAAAACCACACAAAAAACAAACAAACAAACCAAAAAAGGAAAACAACAAAAAAAAACCCCAAACAAACACATAAAAACCCAAGCAAACAACAAAAAACCCCTTTTATACATTTAAAAAATTACAAGAGAATGCCTGAAATTGTCCACAATTAAATACCTGGTAGTTTCCATAGTAAAAAGGATACAGTCATGGGTAAATAATAATGCCTCATTTGCACTGTTTCCTGTTTCCTTGTTCCACATCGGAGTGGAAGGAAAAAAAACAACCCCAAAAAACCACCATCAAGTACTCAAGAATGAAGCTATGCAGAATCAAGGCAAAAACCCCACAATTTAGCAACAATTGCTTTTGAGGCACATTAGATAACATCTCTATCCTAATAGATAATAAAACTCTACTAGAACTGCTTTTACAAATTTAATCTAGAAACTGAAATAATGCACTGAAAAATAAAGTGCAGAGACACAATGAAATCTGCAAAACAAGGCAAATTTTCAAATGACTAACATTTGGCCCTCCTGAAAAAACAACTATTCTGGAAGGATAAAGGTTTTCAGATGGATCAGGTTTTGATCTGCTTTGTCATATGGTGATAGGAACATTCATGTACTGTACAAATGGGAGAGCAAGACGAAGAAGGAAAAAAATGGAAGCATGGTGTGAAAGCAAAACTTACTTTGGGGTCAGTTTCAGTCTAAAGTGCTTGTTGAACTAGTTGCAGTTTTTACTCCCAATCTTGCACTGAGTTGTTCTTTTCTGGAGTCTCCTTCTCTAGAGCCTTTCAAAACCCACCTGGACACGTTCCTGTGTGACCTGCTCTGGCAGGGTGGTTGGACTCCATCTCCAGAGGTCCCTTCCAATCCCCCACCATTCTATAATTCTAAATTCCACCGTGGCATTTTTGGTAAGTTTACCACGTCAAAGTTTTATAACACCTGTAAAATGTCAACTGTGAAGTACTTCCTTGTGTCCAGAGGTTTGTTATTACTCTAACAGTAACAAGACAACATTCACAGTCTCAACCAGCCAAACCATCAGCAGAGAATTGCAAGGAAGTCAGCACAGAACTGCACGCTGACTTTCACTGTGGCTGCATATACAGAAGTAATTTTATTGTAAGACATTTGCTCAGTACTGCCTTAACAAGTCCTGCAAATTCTGAAACAGAACCTTGGCTAATTCCAAAAATTCAGTCTAGGATTTGATTGTATCTGAGGGAGACAAATCATAAAATCTGCACTGAAAGTCACATCAAAAGTATTTTGAAAGGTAATCACTCATGTTTTCCTATTCTTTAATAACAATGAAAAGGGTTAGTAACTCATTTTCAGTTATGTACTCTCATGCCTACGACTGGATTAAGGTGGGTATTTCTTAATAAAGTGACAGCAAAACAAATTATATGCTTTACTGTCAACCCAAATATAGCAAGGTGGAAGAGAAAAAGGAGATGCAGAGATGTTTCTAATATTCCTGCTCCCTCTATCGGGCACTGCTGAGAAAGGTCCTAAATGACAGTAACACTTTCGACTGTTTTCTGATGCAGTGAGTTAATTTAGCATTCAACATACCTTGCCAGCAAATAGGTGTCCACAGGCCCATAAGAAGAAAAAAAACAAGGATATCAAAATAACTAGAAGGCCGGTCACTGAAATTAACACAATGGAGCTGCTTAATCTGAAAAGCAATCAAAAGAAGGCTGTGCATAGGCCCATATACATGAAGGGAATTAATGACTAAGGAACACTGACTCCTTTCGACTCCTTAAAAGTCCACCTTACTGTAGGAAGTGATTTTCAAGACTTGAGTTTCAGCTAGCAAGTATTTCCTACGCTGGGGAAAGATATCTTAAGCACATTAAATCCTAAACTCTAGAAGTCAAAAATACTCTTTTTACTTTCAAAGCCAACATTCCCATTCGTTAAGGAAACAGAAAAGAGTAGACCAAAAAGTTTTCATTACAGGTTTTCAGAACATAAGAACATTAGTATCCTTCCTAAACT
Source organism: Ceryle rudis (assembly GCA_033439905.1). NCBI lineage: Eukaryota > Metazoa > Chordata > Aves > Coraciiformes > Cerylidae > Ceryle > Ceryle rudis. The sequence continues at coordinate 9,906 of JAAGNO010026812.1, read as the reverse complement.
TTTTATAACCGGGTCTCACCTGTTGCTCACCGACAGGTCACACTGGAATCCTGTTGGTTGATGGAAAAATTTCACCAGCGGGCAGCGAGCATTGAGTATCTTCTGTACATTCGCACATCCAGGACCAAAATTATCAAGGCAATCACCAATCACAGAAAGAATTTTCTGAGTTGCTAATCTTTCAGATGGCAATCTTTTCATCTGATATTCCATTTCAAAGGGACCTTTTTTCTAACAGAGAATTTTAAAAGTAAACTTAGCTCTGGAACCAAACAGACGGTTAAGAATACATCTGAAAAACTACAACAATTTGCAAAGCAGCGAGTACAATTAGAGACTGAAAGACAAAAATATATAAAGCAGCCCACAGAACTTACTGCTTTCTCTTTCATATTCTTTTTCAGTGATTCAGTTTTTCCAGGTTAGTGATCAACTTACTGTAAAGTTACTTGTTCAGGATATAATACTACTACACCTCCTCATTGCCTAAACCAAGTAATTCTGGAATTCCTGAGAGCGCGTAGATGCTCTGACTGGACAGTGGAGCACACAAAAATAAAGAGGGGCAAAACACAACCAAAGCACCATTAATTTCAAACCACCAGTAATTCTACTTCAAAGAACAACGCATTATTAGTGAATCAAGTAGCAGTGTAAAGGCAAATGTCTTCATTTTAAAAAAATTAAACATTTTAGCATGGAAATTATTCAATCCTTCAAAATGAACGTAAGCTTCTGTAAGACTTGACTTCACATCACATACAGTTTTTCTGACAAATAAAATGAGTGAGGATGTATTCTGACAACATCAGAAATTTATTTTCCTGTAGGTCTTTGTATTTTGAATTGTCATAGATGTAGTTTATAACTCAATCAAACAACTTCATAGCTATGAAATCTGTTCTCTCTGTAGTTTCTCTGTTTTTAAGCCTCAGCTAACCTTGCTTGCTAATGCAATACCTGACACTGACTTATCCTCCCCGTTGGAGCACGGCATGGGTGAAAGCATGATATACAAACAGCATTACAGCGACCTGACCAGTCCTCTGAGACACAGAGGGGTTACTCCTGTTGTCACCAGATTAGCACAAGGAAAAGGGGCGCTCACAGACAGGCAAGACAATTCTAAAGTTACGGACGTTGCGACCTTTCCCACAAACTCACTTTAAGTGCTGAATTTTGGAGCTGCTCTGGCAGCCACTGAGGTGACTGTTCCTGCTCTCCTCCTGCCAACAGTTCTCCAGCCATCACGTGTGTTTGAACATAGCAGGACAGAGGTCCCTAATCCCATTTGACCGTGTAGCTGCACGCAGCAGCAGGGCCTGGCTCACGGTGAAAGGAGCCTGTAACTATTAACGTTGAGGTTGTTAACAGGAAAGAAAGACTGGAACTCATGATAGGTGTGCTAGTGTTAGGAGCTTTACATTTGTGACAAAAATCACAATGTGCCTTCACAGACAACAGCCCAGTATCTCTCAAAAGCTGAATGAAGGCTTTTTAGTAATGATAAGACACAGTAATTGACAGGATCTTCATATATAGCTTTGGTGCCAGCTGAGGGAGGGATGAAGTTTCTGGTACACTTGCTCCAACCCTGTGGTTCTCCCCCTATTCTTGCCATGTTGCTCATAACAGCAGATGTAGATAAACTATTATTTTGGGGTAAATTGATATAGTACCCTAAGCAAGAAGCATGACTGTTTTAACACAAAAACTGTTACTCTAGAAGGACCACAGAACTCTGTTTTAAGTCATTCGCTGATCTCCCAAGCTGCTCACACTGTACCCCTAGACAAACACTGCATGGATAATCCACTCTTGCTAAAGAATGCTCTCACTTCTGCTGGTTTTTAAATTCACAATTAGCATTCAGTTTGCCATTAAGACTCACAAAATGTTATTTATTTTAAATAGGTGCTGAAACACCGGGTCCTCCTTCACTGCTGGTACCTTCTGAAAAGCTGCAATAGTGCAGAAGTCAGAGGATGCCCTTTCCACTGCTGCTTTATCACCTTGTAACTACAGCTACCTCCTTGTGTCTTCACTTGTTCTGTCAACTTATGTATCAGAAAATATCAATATTCCCTATAAATCACACTGACAGCTATATGAGACCTTTGCCTTCCTCTGAAGTATTGTCTCTTGCCTATCACAGGAGATACACCCAACATCTTATTTTCCTGCTGTATTGGGTTTACGTGGCAAGGTTCTGTTGCAGGGTTGTCTTCTGTGAGGAGACACTGAAGCTGCTCTTCATGTTGAGCAGAGAAAGTTCCAGACAGCTCCAAAATGGACCAGCCACTGGCCAAAGCTGAGCCCAGCAGCATCACTGGTAACACCCCAGTGATAAGGCATTTAAGAAAGTGTAAAAACCACTGTGCAGCAGCTGGGAGTGGGAAAAGCAAGAGGAACAACTCTGCAGACACCAAAGAGGAGGTGCTCCAGGCACCAGAGATTCTAGATTCCCTAGAAGACAATAGTGATGAAGGTTGTCCTGCAGCCATGGAGGACCACAGTGCACCAGATATCCACCCTGAAGCCCATGAAGGACCTCAGACCAGAGGAGGTGGATATGCCCTGAAGGAAGCTGCAGCCTGTGGAAAGCCCATACAGGAGTAAGCTCCTGGCAGGACCTGCAGGCCACGGAAAGCAACAGGTTTTCTGGCGGGACCTGGGCCGCATGGGGAACCCACACTGAAGCAGTACATTCCTGAAGGACTGTAACCTGTGGGAAGGACCACAGGAACTATTGAAGCAGTTCTTGAAGAGCTACAGCCTGCTGGATGGACCCCACATTAGAGAAGGGAAACAACATGAGGAAGAAGAGGCAGCAGAAATGAAGCATTATGAACTGTTTGCAACCCCCATTCTTCACCCCCCTGTGTTGCTTGTGGGGAGAAGGCAGAAGCACTGGGAATGAAATTGAGCCTGGGAAGAAGAAGGGATGGTGGAAAGGTGGTTTTAATTTTGGTTTATTTCTCAGTATCCCACTCATTAACTGGCAATAAATTAATCTTCCTCACATTGAGTTTGGTTTGCCCATAACAGTAATAAGTGAACTCCCTGACCATCTCAACCCACGAGCTTTTTCATCTTATATTCTCCCTCCATCCTGATAAGGAGGGAGAGTGAGAAAGCAACTGGGTGGGCAGCTGGACACTAGACAAGATAATCCCACCCCTCCCACAAAGCTCTCTAGGTGCTGGCACTTTAGTCTCCCATTTTGACTAAGCTTGAATCGAGACACAAGAGTTGCACTAATGATTTTTGCACTTTTTTATAGGACAATGCTCTAACGTACTTCATTTTTGTACATACTTTCATGTCGATGCAGCAGATGCACCCATGTTGTAATGCTCAAAAACATCAACAGAACTAACAAGGTCATCATCTTTAGCATGCAAAAACTGCTCCCACACAAGACAAAAGCCTCACTGCGCCACAGAGTACAAGTGTGCACACAGCCTGTTAAGCTATTGTGTAACCTGAAGGCATACACACAGGTAGTATCACTGCTGGCTTTTGCTACAGCATCCCCATAGCAATAAGTCTGTCAACCATCCACAAGTAACCACAACTGCTAGTAACATCATCTGTCAGCAGGTAACTCTGGAGTTCACAATGGAACCTCTATTTATACAGAAGATAATACTAAAGAAAACAACCAGCTACAACACATGCTTTGAAAATAAAACTTTTTATACTTGACTCTTCCCTCAAAATTTAAGAGGCAACTTTACTGTTTAAATGTAGAGAGTGCCTAGATTTTAACACTTCCTCCATGCACACGATGATCCTACTCTTTAGCCAACATACTTGTTTTCATTGTATTTGGCCACTGAAAGAATCCTAAAAGCCTTTGAAGGGATAGTTCTTTAAAAGTAACATACATGGCAATATACTAATTGTAGAGAGAAGTTAAGTACTTTTTCAGTCTTCAAAACCTTAAGCCCATTGTCTTTTTTTTTTTTTTAAGGAAAACAAAGCTATTTTTCCCCAAATTATCTGTCACCATTCAAATAAAATGAAGTTTTCAAAATGCCAGAATCACTTACTCAATTACCCGTTCAGAACCCAAGAACCCCACCTTCTCCACAGGGCACTTCTGATCCAACTCTTCCTTTTTCCTATCCTGATTCTCATCCCTCTCTCATATTTTGTTCTCCAATCCAAAAGGATATTTACACTGTCCACTGTCAAAAAACAGTGGCAAGAAACAAGATTCTTCCAAAAATGCCTTGCCTAGTCCTTTCCCATTCTTTATGCCTACACACACAAGGACTGAGATCTACTCTCAATAACAATTACAATTTGAAGCTGCCCAACACCAATGCTGAACGTGCGACAGGTCGCACAGAGCAGATTACCAAATCGTAGTGTGGGTAAAGACATGATTAAGATTAATATGAGTATTAGAAAGGCAATGCTGTTGACTGAATTTTGCTTACTGGCAGTGTTGTAACCCTTCAGCTTCTCAAGGTAACAATGTAAATCCTTTACTTTTCTCAGCAAATTCAAGTGAGTGTATTTCATTATCAAACCTCTACACTTTAGTAATCTTGATGCTTACTGTTGTATTAACATGAGGCATTCAAGTAATTATGAAGTATCTTATGGAAAGTCTGACAAATGAAAGTATCTGATGAGCATTATTGATCTGGCTCTGTTCCTATTTTGCTCCCGGGTCCTGGTCCCCAGAATATCCCCAAATCATCCACAGTTCACACATACCAGTTTATCCTCAGGTTCCTTTCAGGACTAAACCAACTAATTTCCTCCACAATGAAAATCAGGTGCTGTTAGCATGATAATTTTCTCTGGACAGGCAACACAAACATGAACACGCGTGCCACCTGCAACTACTCACCAATACTATCCCACGCCTTAAACTTTCACACTGCAACACACTCGTGTGTTTGTGTGGATACATACGTGCACCCCAGTACATAATTCAGTAACTTTTCTGTAGCATGAAGTCAACTCTTTAAACTAAGGAAAAGAACCTGACAACCCTCAAAAAATGCACATGCACAAAATTATTATGCTTTAGAATACGGAGGACCCTAAAAATCAAAGGCAAGCTTTAAAACAACATGGATGAAGCCCAGGAGCTCCAGAGAAGAAAAAACAACAGTAGGGTGGGAAGGAAGGTCTTGACATTGCTGAATCCATTTCAGAGGATGAGGTATTTTTTCCACAATGAGATTCACACTAACAGTCTAACACAAAATCATATTCGTCCTGTTGCAAGGAAGATCTCTCTCATGTCACATTCAACTTCTTAAAGTTTTCAATTCTACACATTCAGATAAACTTGTTCACAGTCTATAGTCTGAACTCACGCAAAACCCAAGTATAAACTGATTCCTGGGTGTGAAACAGCAAATGAGCTGCTGTGTTGAAGTCCAGCAGGCTGAAGATGCACAGCATAATCTTACCATTTTTGTAGCATGCTTTCCTATATCATGGAAGTCCAGAAACATGTCCACATCACATCCCAGTTTGCCAAAGGTGTTGACTGAAGAGCCAAATGGCTTTACTGTGCTGTCTGGAAAATATGCACGAGTGAAATCCCGAACCAGAGAACAGGCCAGAAATCGGAGCTTGATATTTTCTTCTGTAAGCTGATACTCGTTCAGTAGAATGTACATCTGACTGCTTATCTAGTTAAGAAAACAAACACTGTAAAAATACAATGACCCATCTTCCACCTATTCATGTATATTTTCATCTACTTAATACAACTGTAATTAGAAGATATTTTTAATCTCAAACGGGTTTATTTCATACAGAAAAAAAGAAAACATTTTGACAATTCAAGTGACTGATTTCATCTGTTTGTAGAACTATTCACAGAAAATTCTAACATGGGTTAGTTTGTTTTTTTCTTTATATAAGCTGCACATGAACGCCTGCAAATCTGAAATGGACATGGTTCATTTTTAATTGAGAGAGATGTAGAAATGTCTACTTACACTGTCTGCAAGACAAAGCTTTTGAATAAGCTCTTTCACTGGAATGTGAGACTGAGGAGAGAGGTGAACTGATGTCTCTTCAGCAGCTTCACTCACTGGGTTTTTCAGCGTGAAAGTAAAAAGTCTAGATTTAAATGGGACAACATGATGCTCTGCAGCATTTGGGACTCCAATAGCATCCTGCAGTGAGGCTATACTGTTCTTTGCCGAAAATTCTATTAAAGCGTGGATACCCTAAACATTAAAAAAGGAAATAAACAGGGTTAGATAAATGCATGCAAGCCTTGAACTGACTGCACTGATATTACTTAGATGTTCCTTGGAGCATTGAGACAGTTCGATATGATGGTCCTGAAGGTGAGTGGTCAGTTCTGTACCTCAATACTTTCTAGATACTTTTTCACGAGAGATCAAAAATATTTTAAGATATGCTATTCTTGGCAGTAAGAAATAAAAATAAAAGCTCTTAAATTTATTTACCTTCACAACTGTAATGTTCAAGAAACACATGAAAAAGAGATAGCTCCGTTGTCATCAACAATCAACAGCGTGATGTAAAAGTTGCAAAGATTTAGTGCAAAACAGGTGGCCAGCTATCCCTTCAGAGGTGTTGCTTAGCTGATTTATGAATAAAAATCTGTTGCTCAGCAACTTGTAAACTTTTAACAAAGATCAAAACTAATTTAATACACTAGCTACGTGTAATTTGCTTAACTTGTATGTACGAGGCCTTAACCAAATGCTGGTATTTTGTCTAAGTCTAGGTTTTATTTTACATCATTAATTACTTACATGATTTTCAAAAAAGAAATGGCTCTTAATGTTTCCATGACTGGATAAATACTGCAATAATTTTTTTTCATTAAGTTTTGATGGGCATTTAATTAAAACAGTCCGTTCTGCTTGCTCCAGTCGTTCCGATTGGACCTCAGTGAATGTCTTCTTTCTGGTACTGAGTTCATCAACTGTGAAAAGAAATAAGCATCAAGGCTTTTCTATATACACAGAAAAATTTTAACCTGGGTTTAGTACACTTAATCTCCTCCTCTGGATTGACCAACTGAGCAAAGGTTTGTCCTGGCTCCTTTTGAGGGTTAAAGCAGAAAAGAAAACAACCAAGAATGAATCAGAGACACAAACGTAAGTGTATTTCTCTCACAAATGTATACATTTGTAAGAATAAGGAACAGGAAACACAGGAAGAAAATAGCACTGACTTCCCTTGATGCCACAGCAAGTTGAAGACACAAGGAATCTTTGCTCTTCTTCAATTTGCTGTTCACCATCAAAAAAACTCTGCACACACAGCTGCACTCTACGTACAAGTTTGGAAATACCAGCCAGGGTATAAGGCAGAGCTAGACCTTTGGCAAATGGCACTGAAAAGATAATCTCTCAGCTACCACAAAACCATCACTTTCACCTTGGTAACAATTCAATACTTGCTTGTTTTTACAACTCATCGCCTTCTTTTACAGAAAACTCCTACTCAAAATTTTCATTTAATACTGTACTTTCATCTGTTCCACTACAATAAAACCCACAGATCAGTCAGATCTCACCACACTACTGGCAACCTATACTGCTGCTGGCAGCCTACAGAATTAACATCCAGAAACACAGAAATTCTTCTTGATTGCATACAGAGGAGTCACGTCTCAAACTGTACATCCTGATCACTATCCTGCATAAGTCTCAAACTAATTCATTGTCCAAATGACATTACCAGAGCCTGGGAAGCTGCTACCTGTTAATACTGTCATTTGTAATTCAGACTGGGAAGCTGAAGAGAACAAGCAATTATTTCCCTGCAGCTATTTCCTAGCAAAAGCTTCATCAGCTCTTACATTCTATGTTTTTGAGAAAGTCAGGGGATTTTGCACAGACTGAGCACAGCACAGATGCAGCTGATCACACCCAAATAGTGACTGTAAGCATTTTAAATACACCACAAGCAGTCCACTTTGCTGCCTTCCCCAGTTCCAGACAATGTTTCCAAGTTAGTGCCAGCGTTTCACAAGTATATTAAACAGGTATACACACCAGCACTGTTGCTGGAAGAAACAGCCCCACCCCTCCCATGGTTCTTGTGCATATTCCAATGCTGCCCTCTGCATGCTAATGCAAACATTCACATAGTCATGTGGCAAACCTGGTGAGACTAATGATTAAATTTATACACCGAAACAAAAACAATTAAACTGAATCAAGCTGTATTAAAAACAGCATATCTGGCAGGAGTAGAGAAGTGATGGTACCCCAGTACTTGGCACTGGTGAGGCTGCAGCTTGAGTACTGTTCAGTTTTGGGCACCACGGGGTAAAAAGACATTGAGGTGCTGGAGCGAGTTCAGAGAAGGGCAACGAAGCTGTGAAGGGTCTGGAGAAAATGTCTTATGAGGAGCGGCTGAGGGACCTGGGGTTGTTTAGTCTGGAGAAGAGGAGGCTGAGGGGAGACCTTGTTGCTCTCTACAGCTGCCTGAAAGGAGGGTGTAATGAGGTAGGGATTGGTCTCTTCTCCCAGGTAACTAGTGCTAGGATGAGGGGAAATGGGCTCAAGTTGGGCCAGGGGAGATTTAGGTTGGATCTTAGGAAAAAATGTTTTTACTGAGAGAGTGGTGAGGCCTTGGAACAGGCTGCCCAGGGAGGGGGTGGAATCATCATCCCTGGAGGTGTTCAAACAACACCTAGATCTGGCACTGCAGGGCATGATTTAGTGGTCATGATAACATTTAGCAGAAGGTTGGACTTGATGATCTTGAAGATCATTTCCAACCTTCATGATTCTATGAAATCTGGAATTGTTCCTTAATCTTAATTTGCTGCACATTTGTTAGTACAAGGATACAGAGAGCAAAAAACTGTTGCTTTTGTGACTGTGATAATACAGCCTGATCTCATCTCTTTAAAGAAAGGTTACTACCTGTTTTTCAAGCTCACAAGCATAAGCACACGTCTCCTGCTCACAAAGGCATTAACTGTAAGTTACACGGTACACCCAAGTTACGGCACATCAACAGTGGTCAGTCCTGCCTAGTTCTTGGCTTGTATTACAACGCTAAACAGCATTAATCGTGCGTTTCCTCTGCCTTTCCAAGGAGGTCTCTCAGGAGAATCACTGACACTTCATTTACGTCTAGCTGATATCAAACCAAGTTCTAGACAACGCCAGCGGATTCCGCTCTCCTGGACTGCACTCCGGCGCTACCGCTGGGGAAACGCGGGCCGACCCCGCTGCCGTCGGCTCCACGGCCCCCGGCAGCGGCTCCCCGAGCTCTGACGAGCTTCCCCTGTCCAGGACGCCAGCAACGCCTCTCCCGGAGCCGCACGGCCCGCAGTAGACACGACAGGCGGCCGCGCCGCTTCCCACCCCCTCGCCTGACCTCACCGCCCCCCCCCTCCCCCCGGGAAAAGCAGCCGCATCGCCCCGGTCCCACACAGCAGCCAGGCCCCGAGGGGAACGCGGCGCGGCCCGGCGACCCCTACCTTCGCCCGCCTCCTCGGCACCGCCTGCCTGCGGCACCCTCTGCACGGCGGCGCCGGAGGAGCCGAGGCGGGCCTGGCCGCGGGCCTGCCCGCAGCCGCCGGCCGCCGCCGGGCAGAGGAAGCGCAGGCGGCCTCGCAGCTGAGACAGCACCCGCCCGCCCGCGCGCTGCGCCATTACGGGCAGCGCCGCGCCGGCAGCAGCAGCCTCTGCGCAGGTGCCGGATGCCGCCCTGGACGGCGGCCGGTGAGGCTCAGCATTCCTCAGACAGGCGCGGTGCTGCTCCTGGTGTACAGGGTCTGCCTCCGGCTACCGGCCGGGCGTTTCCCTTGCCGGGAAGGGCTGTTGCTGCCTCCGGCGTGTGTGAGAGCAGCTCTGGCATGAGGGAGCAAGTCTAACCGGCCAGGCTGGGCCCAGCCCCAGGCATGTGGGTGCAGAGAGCTGCCTG
>JAAGNO010026811.1:0-15047 GCA_033439905.1 Ceryle rudis | reverse complement strand
GCGGAGGTCAATTTTGGAAATTGTATCGGAAAGAGGATAAAGTTATGAGGCATTATTAAAAAAAAGTCAAGAAAAGGGTCATGCATAGTTGACTGTTAGATCCTTCGTCTATGAAGAATGCCTAAAATGCTTACAGTTGTACATCAGAACAGTATTTAGAGGAAAAAAAAGTGTGTGTCAACCATGGACTTGCTGTCTTTTTGTAGCTCAGAGGGGGCAGATGTGTGCCCATGCAAAAATGCGCAAAATTAGACACCACTTAGCTATGATAAAATATGAGGAGGGAGGGACAGTTTTCCCTGTTGCATACCTGTGATCCTTCTGTACTGTAAATGGGTAAAATATGTATCACACATTCATTTTCTCTCAACTGTGTGGCTTACCATTTGTCTTTCTGAAGATGTTCAACTACAACATAAGATTTTAATTTTCTTGTAGTGTGATGCTTTCTTTTTACTTACTTTGGTTACTTTCCACAGCTTTGTGCTTAAAGAACTTCTGTGGTCTTCCACTTTGGCAACATGAGTTGTCTCCTATTTTTCTTGGCCTCATTTTTTTGTTTGGTTTGGTTTGTTTTACTTGATGTATGTTCCCCAGAACTCCCCAGGAGTTATATGCTACCCATGCTATAGGAACAAAGGCGCGTTTCCCTTTTTAGGAAGTAGCTTGTACTGTCTAGGCAGAGAAGACGTTTTTCCAAAGTGAAGAAAACATGAGAGTTAAAAGAAATTTCCTTCACTGATGCTGATTATTTTTGGCTTGTGATCTGTCAACAGTATTATTCATCATTCTCTTTTGCTTATGACCATCTTTTCATTATGCTGTGCGACACCCTCAAAGGCACAGTGGCAAAAAGTAAACCCTGGCAATATTTGGCATGATTTCACACTGCCTCAATCTTTATATAGAGAATCTGACAAGACATACATCCCCAGAGTCAGGAAATGGTTTACTAACTAGGATAATGAGGTGTCACAGCCTTCCAATTTTTCATTTATTCTTCAACAGGAACCCAAAATGCTAAGCCAGGTCAAATAAATACAGATACACTGTATGTTAAGTCGGGAGTGTAAATAGCTGGAGTGTTTTTAAGAACTGAAATTTCTTTTAGCTTTGCCATGAGAGAAAATTGTTTATCTAACCATATCTGTAGTTGGTAAGCTTAAGCACACAATTTTCCTATATCTTCTAATACAGTGAAAAGACATGGGTTTTCCAAGGCTATAAGTCTCTAGGGTCATAAAAGTAAGAACTCACTTGAGATTTGCACATCCAGGGCTTTGCAGTTCTCTGTACAAATTGGAATGATTTACTCTCTTGCTATAACAATTTTATCTTGGAATAATTTGAGTGTTTGGGAACTGTGGTACCTCAGAGACCTTTGGAATTTGTGGAAGGTGGCTGACATATCAAGCTTAAGTCTTCTTTCAAGAGTAACATAATGGCACAGATGCAGCAGCACATTCTCTGGCATGGCCCCTTCCTATTGCATACTGTTCATAACAAATGTCAAAGAAAATTTCCCCTTGAGGAAGAAGTATTGTTTTGTTCCAAACTGATATACTCCTAGTGCTTTTGTTGGCTTTAGCCCTTTTTTCTTCAGAGTTCTCAGACTCAGCTCTGAGAATAAGACATTTAGGCTATGTGTTCTTTTTTGAAGAAACAGTCTGCTGTCACCATCTCACAGCTACCTAGACCCTTTTGGAAGTCACTAAGTCATTATCTGACTGTCATCTCTTATCAGTCCTTCTGCTAAGGAGACCTGACAAAGCCGGGTGTGAATAATAGGGCACAAGAGGGAAACACAGAACCTTTTTTTTTTTTTTTTTTGAGTGATTTGTCAGTATTGTGGGTGCTGTAAGAACAATGACTTTGCTTCAGGCACCAAGGAGTGGTGGGTTTTGCTCCAGCACTGGCGTGTCCCAGGGATCTTTTTTACATATGTCCTTTGTCTTTTATCTTTAGCAATGAAATACACTGCCCATCCTGAGTTAATGGAGGGTAGTAGCTGGTTAGTGTAACTTAGGCTTGACTGTAGCAATATGGACCTCAGGTTCTTAGATCTCTGCTTTTCAAGTGAGTTTCTCTACCTGATCTTCATCTCACAACTTGGATGCTCTTATTGATGAAACCCACTTTTTGTTTCTGCTTAAAAAGCAAGAGGGCTATGTTTTCTGTGTTATGTGCAGACAGGACCTTGGTTTCTCACAAAACCTCCCTCTCTGGTCACAGACAATCTTTCTGTTAGCCTAAGCAAGCAAGGATTTCCTTCAGTTTGGTGAAAATCTACCAGTTGTTTAAATCCTTTAGAAGTTCACGAGGAAAGGCTAGATGTTTTCTGAAATGGCTTTTTGAGTCTAACAGAGAGGGATCACGTCTTGCAACCGATGCTCCTATCTTTTTGAGGTCAACTATCTGAGTGGTGCTCCTGCTTTTCTCTTTCACTGAAGATGTTCTGCTGGACTGCTATCTCCCTTAAAGGAGGGATATTTCCATATTTACCAGTATAAGATGTAGTTAAAAATAGTAATAACAAGAATGCAAATTAAAAGATACAGCTTCAGTACATGTACACCTCTTCATATTGAATGAAAAGTAAATAAGAAGTTACTCTAATTATTTAGCTCAATAATTATGTAAACACAATGTTAATAAGTAAAATTATCTTCTTTAAGCTTTTTCATATTAGTGAATGATTGAAATAAATGAAACATAAAGGATAGTTACTGTAAACAGTAAAGAATAATATCTGTGAACATGAAAGTTGAGTGCCACAATTTGCATGTTTAAATGAGATCAATTAGGTTAATGATGGATGAAAATAAGAAATCCATGATTTAAATGCAAAATAATTCAAAAACTTGTAGGTCCATTTACTGCTAAACTTTCATCTTTCAAAAGGGGATACCTAGTTCAAAGGGTTAATGTACAATCCTGACCTTTCCTGTCTGGAGGCTTATGGTCAAATATGGTTTACAAATGAAATATATTCTAATATAATTTATTCCTCTCTAAAATCTTTTGTAGGAAAATCCACAGAGTGGTTTGTCTATTCTGCACAGAAACTTTAAAATATGGTGTAGGCAAGTTATTCCATTTGCCTGTTGTGTGTTTAAGGGAGGGGTCAAGAAGGTTTCAAAGGAAATTTGGGAGAGATCCCATTAAGGTAGAAAGTTTGGGAAATAAGCATAAAATAAATATAACTCCATTTGAGTGGAGTAAGCCCATAAGCATAGGACAAGAGGCAATCTGTGGTAAGAAGACTTGAAAAGACATGCATGGCTATGCTGGGAAATGGAGCACAGTGAGATTGTCCCTAAACCTGTTTCAAATACATGTTTGAACTGCATGGTGCTTTGCCATGTGGAGACGCTAGCTTTGGTCAGTGTGGTGATGTTTCTGAATTAATGATCATTGGTGGGCTAACAACTGTTTTCTCTCTGGAAGGGAGGCTGGGGCCAGAACTTTAAGAACTCAGTGCAGGCTTCTGAGTTTGCATCATTAATTTGATCACAACTGGCCATGTGCCACTGTCATCAGTAGAAATCCCCGCGGTGAGCCAGTCAAGCCACTGGAGAATATTCTTAGGTGGCATAAGAAAGAGAACAAGTTAGTTCATCTGACTAAGACCAGAAAACTTATGATAAACCTTTCTCTACATAAGGAGGTAGGTTCCAGAAATAATGATCTGTTACAGACAGACAGCCCAGCAGCAATATCCCCAAGACTGACTGACTGACTGATTTTTGAAGCTCCTAACCGAAGTAACAATCACTTACTATAAAAAGGATTAAAGACAAATGCCTGCATGGGTACAATATGAATATATTAGATGTCCTATGTTAGAGATACATAGTGGAAGGTTGAATTTACAGAAAAACTACAAGCAAGTTTTTAGATATACTTGTTATAACTGATTTATAATGGGTAGCAATAAAGACTGAAAGGGTGAATGCCAGTCCAGTGTCTTAGAAGTTCCACATCAGGTCCCACTTGTAGCAAGAATTTTTCAGGTACATGACTAAGATCCATTAAGCTCCATGCTGCCTTTGAAAATATGCTTAAAATATCTTTTTCATAATTTCCTAGCCTTGACTTGGTATTATTTCAAATGGGATCTTCTTGGAAGGAGACTGAAAATTACAGAACCTATGTAGCTCACGCTCCAGGTTACAACTCTAGTCACTTCAGCCAGTCAACCTCATGACAGAAAGACAGAGCTGTTCCAGGCTTCCCCTGTATAGCAGTTGGGGGACTGTTATTTCCAAAACCAAAGACTAGTAAGCATGTGAGACAGTTTGGAGGAAAACATATAAAGAGATTGTTAGTAGGACCTCCCGGGGAATAGAAGTTTGTCCTTCATGAGGGTGTGGTATATATTTATGTGAAACAAGTCAAATTTTCACACGTAGATATTTTTATAAAGATTAAACTTGCATGGTGTCCAGTATCTGATATGAATGTCAGAGAAAGGCTTGAAGGGTATGCTTAGCATCCAGAGCTCCTATTTAGTCCTTCAACAGTTTTGGATGTGCTGCAGTTCTTAAGCCATATTCAAGATAATTTAAGTCAGATTTAACAGAAAAATGATGGCCTCAAGTGAAAGAAACTGAGGATGCAGAAGATAAAGTTACATTGAAAGGTCATGCGCTGACTCGGGCATTACTTGATAACATACGTGATTTAGGCAGAAGGCTTATTTTTTTCCTCTTGCTTTTTTTCTTTACCTCTCTTAGGTGGCATGACAAAAATTAAATAAAATATAAGTAAGCTGGAGAGAGCACAGTGTAAGGCAACGGAAATGTTAAATGAAACAGGGAGGTTTACGTACCTGCAGACTAGCAAAATGGAGATTGTTCAGTTTGAAGAAGCATCATGACAGAAATAATTAAAGAAGATAGAAGTTGTAAAACTAAACTTCATTGCTTGCATTCACTGAAGAAAACAGAACTGATTTGCCAAAGAAAATATTATTTCTACCATATCATTCATGTGTATGTGACTTAATGGGTAACTAAGAAGCCAGTGATCCCTCCTGCAGAAGCATGTAAAGAGGAATTGCTGTATCTGGTGCTAACTATCTTCATTATGTAGCATACATTTAGAACTGTGGTGACAGTGCCACTCTGTCTACCACTTAATTCAGCAGGGCCTACCTATATATCCAACACAATGTTCACATTTATCTCTGTCAGTTTTAAGATCAAGCAAAAAGTAGGTAAGAATCATCACTGAACACATTACATGACAAAGGAAGGGTGAGGTTTTAACACATTTTAAATGGAGCAGAGAAGAACTGTGGAGCTTTGGTAGTGTACCTCTGTCCTCTCTTTCATGTTCCCAAAACCCCAAACAACACATTATGCACTATCACATTTTAATTACTTTTTTCTTTTTAACAACTGTGGTGAAAGGATCTGGTATGACTGACAGGTAGGATGTTGAAACAGATACTATGAGTATTTTTAACAAAGTACCAGATAATCGGTGGTCACAGAATTAGTAAGCCAAAGGGTTTTGTGCAAGGCAGGTGCTTGAATTCAGGCACTTAAGAATTATGAGAGTCAGGAGGGAATATTTCACTGATCAAGCTTTCTTTTCCCCCACATTGCCATTTGGCTTGTTGTTTTTCATCCAGTTTTTACATTCTTCTGGTACAAACTGTTATTACTTTTTTCTTCAACAAACATCGCTTTAAACTAAATAAAAAGAGATGAGATAAAGGGTGAAATAATAGTCATCAAAAAATCTGAGGTAACAAAGGGACCAGATGTTGTTTCTGGACCTGCTTGACTGTAAAGTAGTTTTTAAAAGGAGTGTAAAAAGAAGATACAGGGATATCCATGCAGGTATGGTACCAAGTATTCACTTTTATCAAAGCTAAATATTTTAAAAAATACTATAATGCTTAATTTTACATTATTGTTGAATCCATTTATTGAAATGAAATACCATTGCCATGACACAATCATTTGATCTAGATTTTCTCACCCAGTGCTAATAATAAAATAATTTGTCAGATACATAATATTGAGTTTTTCTCTCATCTGTTTAAGCAATGAGTCATTCATTATATTCTGAAGCAGAACATCAAATTTACTGTATCTCCCTGGGTAATTTGATGAAGTTTACCCACGCAGACTTGCTTTGCAAGTTCTTATTCAAAGCAATAGGGCACAGGCAGAAGCCATGCTACTTGTCATTTACAAAAGAAGCCAAATTTTGGGGAATGCTGATTCACAGCTGTAGAATGTATGCAGCTGGTAAGTGTAAAAGCTATTAAAAATGGTGAGCACTTTCACAGAGCTGATTAGAGTACTCCTCTTTGTTCTTTCAGATCTCATTTGGGATATCCAATTTAATGTTTATTTTTATACATACTAGAGTGGTTTGTCCTTGGAATTCTCCTTTAAAAGTCTTTTTCTTAGCTTAATTACTTAGATCCTTTAGAAATAGGAGTAAAACTGTGTAGGAGTATAGAATTTTCAAGGAGTTTTGTAATTGTTATGCATTTATGAAAAGTATCATCTTCTCGTGGTTTCTGGGGGAAAAAAAAAAAAGAAAGAAAAAAGGATACCTTAAACTGTCCTATGCTTACTCTAGTGACAATTAATCTAGAAAGTAGATACATCATAATTTTCAGAGGTATCTGCCTATTTTATCTTTGCATCTAGAATTGATGGAAATGTTCCAAGGAAATGAGAGAAAAAAGCACAATGAAAAATGTAGAAGGCTATGACATAAATAGATTTCACAAATTTGCTTTTTTGGGAAAAAAAAAAGAAAAGAAAAGAAAAAAAGACAAAACCAGGTAGAAAATAAATGAATTCGTCTCCCAAGAAATACTTTAAAAATCTTATCATCTGGCAGTCATTTATTACCAGGTAGCAATAATCTTTTATTATCAGACTGTTAGATTTTTATAACATTTTTTTAAATGATAGCACCAGAACTGTTGTTGTTCACTGCCAAAATAAAATATCAGAGAAATTCATGGAAGCTTTTCAATATTCAAAAGGTTTGTGGTCATAAAATAAAACCGAGGTAAAGACATGCTGTTGGTAGCTCATAATTTAGCTAAACCTGTAAGAAGAAAAGTGTGTGGTAATGAATCAATCATACTAATTTGGACTCTGGTATGAAGGGGAAGTAATGGTTCATGGGAAAAAAAAATAAAGAAGAATTAAAAATGTCACAGTGATCCTGAATATTATAGATCCAAGCAGGAGATGCTGCTTCACACAATTAAATGATTACTTAGAATCTTAGAATGATCTGGGAACAGTCAGTGGACAACAGTAGGAAGTGCCGGCTAATACATTTCTATCCATTTGGTGACGGGAAAATTTGTTTTTTCCTGGGCAGCAGCAGTTGCTGGTTATGCAGACAGCTTGAAACAATAACTGTCAGTGAGAGAAACCTATCTGTTCATTTGAGGAGGATAGCAATATTATGTTCCATTGCTCCTGGGACTCTAGTTTGAAATAATGTAGCAGGTTCTAGCAAGAGAAGAGTGCAGTGAGCCTCACCGACCAACCAAAGCAGAACTTCATGTACTGCAACAGGGCACAACCTGCTTGCTGAGAAGATGAGAATCCTCCTGATACTCCTAGAAGTCCCAACACAATTTCCTCAAAGGAAGGAGAGAAACCTCATTCCAGTGGCTCTGCCAAATGATCTGGCAGCCATGAATAGGATGTTATACCTTAGCTAGGACCAATGTATTTTGCTCTGTGGGCTGCCTTCCTCTTCCTGGGACTGTTTTCTGAACTGGCAAGTAGTTAATAAGATGTGTTCCTTGTGTTGCTTATGGTCCATGAAGGTAAAACCTAGAACCCATGGGAAGCTCATGATCACCGTGGAAAGAACTGTTCTGTCACAGAGCATAGATCGCTTCCTGCATCGATCCAATGGAATATTTCATATTATTGAATCCAGTGAAGAATTACATTGTTAATCAAAGCCTTTTCTTACTAGCAGTACTTGAAAGGCTTTTTAAATCTTTGTGTATAGAATAAAACTTCTAGTCACAATATGTAATTAAAACCATCTAGTTATAATCCCAAAAGATTAAATAAGAAGGGAATATCAAGGCAGTTTTTAGGAGAGACTTGAATAATGCTTGTAGGACATCCTGATGTATTATGAGCACTCAATTCCTCTGACAAACCCAGCAAGGGATGTATTTGTCCCTCCCTGTATTGGTCTCTTTCTTATTATTGTTAAAATAAATTGCTCTCAAACAGTAAGTCCAACAAGGATCATAGATTTAACTACAAAAAAACTCAGCTTCTTAGTGCAGGTAGAGAGAGATTCATAACATAAACTACAGAGAGAGAATCACCTTCAAAGAACACATGCGTCAGAATCAAAGTATTCCATTGGTAGCCTAGCGTCAAATGATATTAATGAGCTGGTTTCAATTATTTGGCACATGATTAGGGACAGGATTGTCTTTCTCCCGATTTTGAAATGGGCACCTGACAATTTGGTTGCATGGAAACTAATCAAATGGGAGGGCATAGTGTTGGAAGTTTAGTAATATTTGGTTTAATACTGTATAGTATAGAGGTGTACATTTTTATTCGCAATAGGCAAATATATTTGAACAGCTGTGCCTCCCTTTCTTCTATCATTTTCTAGGTCTAGCTCTTTTGGTACTAGTTTGAACTTGAAAGACTAAGTGGGGCATTGTGAAAAAATAGAAAAAGTACAGAATTCCTTGTGTTTTAAGAAAGAGATTTAGATGGCATATATCACACTGATGTGTGCCATACATGCACAGAGAAAAGAACCTCAACAGTGGATTTTTCTTTTGGAACCTGTTCTCTCATGAAGGGCCAACAATGGCAGCCAAGAGAAATGCGATTTCTTCTTGATACTGTTGCTTATTTCCTTAGAATGATGTGAACCAACCTTCCTAAAACTATAAGATGAGACTAATAGTACTTCGTGTATTTATTGTTACTTAAACAGCAACTAACTAGGTTAATATTTTTTTATTGGACTGCTTTGATCATGACAGAAACATGGCAGCTAGGCACAAAGAGACAATCCAAACATTTTGCAAAATCACTGTATAGCATGCAAAACCATGAACGGATAATACTACAGGGGATTGTCACTGAAATTGTGTAGAATTCTATTGTGCCATTTTAGTTTGAGAAGTAAGAGTTAGAAAGTTCATGCAATAAACACATTTAAAAACCCCAAGTCTTGAAGGAGCACTGCACTTCATATGAAATAATAATCATGTGCAAATATAAATGCTCTAACTGAATATATATCCATTACAAGTTTGGAAAAGTTCTTCTTAAATTTTGTCTAGTATTAGTAAAATGTCTAATATCAGCTTCTGGCATTGTGGTTACATTTAGTGATTTTTAATTTGTTTTCAAATGTTTAACATTTTTTAAACATTAAAAATGTTGCCATCTTTGACAAGTAAGAGGGATACTCTGCGGGCACCAGCTCAAAGGCTTACGAAAACATGTAAGTAAAATTTTTACAAGTAAAGCCCAATGGATGTACCAAAGACACCTGATGCTAAGCATTGACAGAACTTTCAGTTAACTATCATAAGAAAAGTGTAGGGAATATAAAAGTTTTATGGGCTTTTCTGTATATGAATATCTTGATCTGGCTTTAGAAAGCATTTTTAAATGTAAGAAAGATGAGTAGCATATTCCAGGTCATGTTAGCACTGAATGTAAATAGGGGCAATTTGCACAGTCCTGAGTTACTTGTGGAATCCTAATTCATAATGTGGAATGGGTTAAGAATTTTCTAATACCTGTTCTTTTTTAGTGTGTCAGAAATCCTGATTTATCCAAACTAGGACATAGGTAGGAAAAAAGCTTTTTCAGATTCAAAGTAAAATCTTAGTTCAAAACCTGAGTAGAAGAGAGACTTTAGAATAGCTGGTAGACCTCTGCCATTGCATGGGAGGTCAGCACGCAAGTCCTTGCAGTCTTTAAATCAAACCGAACCCTTAATCCACAGACTCTGAAAGGTTGAATTACTAGTCACTGAATTACTGTTAAATAAGTATTTTGCTAGGTCTGATCTACTTAGTGTGAATGCTTCAACACTCAGTGGTTTAAGGAACCTCTTTTTCTCATAAATCGCTGCATGGGCTCTAATAGCCCATCTAAAGAACTAGTCTTGGTAGGCTGATTAGCACTTCTCATAAAATTCAAATCACCTGTAAGTAAGGGAGTATAGAAAGGGCTTCCTAAGACTTGGGAGTATATCAGGCCTCTAAAATGTAGAATGTAGAAGTACAGGACCATTCTTCAGGGATTAATAACACTATCCCCGTAAGTGAAAAAAAGCTCGTTCCATTCTACTTCCTGAAACTTTAGTCACATTGGAAGATATTTAGGGTGATGAATTTAAATTTCATAGTAAGTTATTGCATTTTTCTTTTTTAAGATATCTATAATTCACCAAAGAGCTTGAAAATTAGGAGCCTTGACTTGGATCTCTACATCTTACACAACATTCCTTTGTAAGTTTCTGCAGAGGAGAATGACTAAAACTTTTTCTGTTAATCCTTCTTTCACTGAAAGCCCAAGGAAGGCGAAGATTTGAGCAACAGAGAGATTTAACTTTTAATAAAATGTTTAGAGAAGTCTAGTGGCAATATTGTTTATGTTACAGATAAACATATATATATATAAATTCTCTGGAAAAAAAAAAGACTGATGCATGCATCTTTGAATAGGTGCATTTCCAGCACTAATTGAATTCTAATGACTATGAGGTCACTAATAGTTCTACTCCTGAGTAGTCTACTACTCCCAGTAGTAATTTCTTAAAAGTCACAACAAAATATATGTACTCCACTCATCCTAATATCTGCTCAAGAAAAGAGGTGGTCTTATTTTCTGTTTCTAGGATTGTAAAATGTTTATAATAAGGAGAGATTATTTGATAACATGGTGTTATCATAAAATCATCATAATCTTATCCTTTTTTCACATGAAATGTTTTTTCTTCTGCATTCTGGTTATTCCCACACATCTTATGCTGATTAATGACCTGGGATGCATAGGGGTCATACCCAGTACCTGGGAGTTCCATGAAAAGTACCCACAGAAACTCTGTTAATCCAGCATGCTGAGGATTGAAGGGACTGAAAACTTAAGTTACATAGGAAGAAGAGACAAATTTACTTTTTTACTATCTTAGCTCTAAGAAGAAGCTAATGGAGACTAGTTTTCTGATTCTGTTGGTAACCTGCTTTAAGATCTTAAGCAAAATGTACTGTTTCTGCTTTTACACTGTGGTTGTCAAGAATTTACACATATGGTTTAAGATTACTTTTATTGGAATCTTCCAGTGGCTTCCATGTGATTACATTATATGAGGCAATTTATACGATGAAATATAATCCTGAATGTAAATTTAAAAGGCCTTGGCAATAAAACAATATAAGTACATAATGAAATCTGTCTTACTTCAAGCAATGTATAAACAGCAGGTGTATTTTGAAAAAACCCCAAAACTACAAACAAAGCAAACCAAGCCTTTTAGCACTGAAGATCAGATGAACAGCAAAGCTCTGGTGACTGGTATGAGCTACCATTATTTCAAAATAGCTTCAAAGATTTTAAATCAATTGATAAAGCAGTTCCACAAGGTATTAACATTGCCATTAGTTATTGCTGAGAATACAACAATAATCATGTTCTGAAGTGTTTAATTTTTCATAAATATCTTTCATTACCAGTGTGAACTGAAATCAATTTTCCACATTCATTCACTGATTTTTTATGTTGTTGAATAAAGATGATATTGCCTGCTCAAAGATATATAAATCTTCCCAAAGCTTTGAAATGACTTCCCTGATCTTATGAAATGAAATGTACACAAATCATAAAAAGACAGATAAAATAGAATCACTCAGTGGTACTTTTGCCTTTGGTCTGCTGAAATGGGAAAGGCTTTATAAAAGAAACCCATGCCATAATTTTTTCTGTAACTGCTGCTAAGCTGTTATTTCCAGGAAAAAAAAAGGCAGATTCTTGGCACATGGGGGGGGGAGAAGATGTCTTCGTATGTGTTTAAAGACATGTTAGACTCTCAGTTCAGATTGGTGCTAGCAATCAATTGCAGCTCATAAGTACCTCATTACTCAAGTTAAAGACTGGATGGCCAAACAGCTCTCATGCTGTGGAGATGCGTGTAAATAAATAAGTTAATGGGTATTGAAACCAGTGTTTTTTACTGTGAAGGCTTGCTATATTACCTACATTCACATAAACCACGGTGTGCTTTGGGGTTTTTTAATTGGATTTTCTTAATGCTTATTTTTTTTTTTAATGTTTATGTTCTCCATAATGTCCTTAGAGCTCGGCATAAGGACATATTTGTAGATACTGTAAAGAAATTTTAGTCACCAGTTCCTTGTTCATAAGATTTCTGCTTGAAATATAGTGATCTACAATATTGTATTACCATGAAATTACTAGGCCAGATCCTAAAAAAGATACAAATTATTAAAGTTCTGTAAGTTTACCTGAGGTAAATTGGTATACTTCTACTGACTTTAGACCAGGAGCAAGAGAAGATGTGACTTAAAACAAAACCCTTAATCTTATTTCTTTGGTTTGTTTTGGTTGTAAAAGTAGAGATTTTTTGGACATACCTGCATTAGTTACAACAAGCTGGTGAGCATATGTAAAAATAAATCAATCGCTCTTACTGTATTACTGTTCTTGATATAGTTTTCTGTCTTTAGAGTTGGTTTCCTACTGGTGGTGTCGTTTGCTGGAGATTAGGTGATGTTCCACATGTTATGATTAATACTTCTGAATGTGACAGGTTAAAGCTCACAGGAGATAGTATTTGTAACAGCATTTTGTGTTCTGAAAAAATATTTTATTTTTTTATTGTCTGTTAAATTAAGATATTTTTATATCTTATTATTTTATTGTCTGTTAAAGTAAGATATTTAGATTAGTTTTGATGCAGTTATTCTAAAGTTTTCTTCTCATTTTAAATACTGATGTGAAGGTGAAAGTGGAAGATAAGCTTGTCTTGAAAGTTTTTTCCTTAGAAGTACACACTTGAATTCTGGAGGTGTCCTGGGCTAGGATAGGGTTAATTTTCACAAGAAGCTAGGAGGGGCCACACTCAGGATAGCCAACTGAACTAGCCAATGGGACATTCCATGCTGATGTTATGCCCACTATATAAGGGAAGGGCTAAGCCAGGTGAGGCACAGGTTTGGAAGTTTATATATTATTTCATTAATATTGTTGTTATTACTTTTGTCTCTTCTCTTTTTGTATTGTTCTAGTAACCTTTCCTTATCTCAACCTATGGTGTTTTGCCTTTTTTTTCCAATTCTCTTTCCCATCCTACCAGGGGAAAGGGAGTGAGGTGGTGGAGGGGCAGTGAGCAAGAGACTGTATGGTGCTCAGCTGTGGTCTGGGCCTAAACCACGATAGGAGAGAAATCAAGCACAGCATGAAAATAAAACAGAAACAATAACTCTGAGAACTGAACACCTCAAATAGAATATCAGCTAGTTTTTGAAAAAGGACTGTTAATAAAATAGAAAACTTGTCACTTGTAAGTGGCCCTAAAAATTATATATTTAATTAATCCCTCTGTTTCCTGTTCTAAAGAAATAAGTAGTTACTGTACAAGTCAATTAGTAGGGAAAACCACAAGGGTATATATTTCGTACACTACTTTGTTATGCATTAGAGCATGAAACATAAGACCTTTCTTATTCTGTGTTAGTAAGCTCTGTTTAGAAATGCATGGAGAACAGAGCTGTCTGCAGCATTAAAAAAAGGTAGGAATGGAACCATGAAGTTGGGGGAAACAGCAATGCATTGATCCATGTAAATAAAAGCTTAACTGTCTGAAGTCCCCTCTTCTATTTTATGTGGGTCATTTACAGTAATGCATAAAATGCTGATCATTTCTTAAATGTTTAAGTCAGTAATGTGAGCTGAATGGGCCTTTCATTTCTTTCTTCACCTGTGTCTATCACGATTATTTCCATCAAAGTTTAGCTCTTTTTCATATTTCTCTGGAAACCTCTTGATCTCACTGCATTAGTCGTCTCCCTCCCTTGGTTAAATTCTTCATGTGTTCCTATCTGATACTAATTTGTTCCTCTGGTTCAATGTATAGTCAAGAGAGTAATTTATTCATTTTCAGTAGCACCACTGAAATCACAGAAGCACTTGATGCCCTGATTTATTAAGGCACTTGAGGTCAGTGCCTTAAGCGCGTGCTAAAAATGAAGCAAATGCCAGCACAACCTCCAAAGGATTAGACACCTGCATAACAGTTTGCAGGGGCAGGGTCCTTAAAATATGAACTCATGGAAGAGATTTGCTGCTGGCGTAAGGTTAGTGCAGCTGTATTGAAAGCTAAATGATGCTGACAGTACTTTCAGTGGAATTATGACAGGTCTACACTAAGCCTTCCCCTTGTCTTGTGCCATGCTGCTACATTATGATAGGCCCAAAATAAAAATCAACATTAGAAAAACGCTTCTGACATTTTTAATTGTTCATATGCCATTTAGTGTTCAATGGAACTATTAGCATCTCAATAAGAAATTATATTGTTACAGTGTATCTTTTTTTTTCCATTTGATTTTGCAGGGTCATATTGTCATGCTCTTTCACATTTGCTTGATAATAGGGTATTTGTGGTGTCACTGATACCTCACTGCTAATGAAAATAGGAATTGCAAATTGGAGGAGACAAAATGTAGATACCCTAGATTTGCAGCATAAAGTATTTTATTTTGTGCCCTAGATGAAGACGCGATTTGTCTTAGGAAGCTGTGAAGGAAACAAATATTTGTATTTTCCTATTGAGTCTGAAAATTTTCCTCACTAGGACTATGAACTCTTTTTTTCATTTACCTAAGGAAAAAAATGGTTTTTACAGTGATTTCTAAAGTGCTTCTTTCTTTACGGTCTTTTTCTTCTTTCTAACATGTTCCCCTCTAACTTAGATAAAATAATTTTATTATGAGAATATATCCTTGCTAGCCAGCTGGCAATTTTTTT
>JAAGNO010026810.1:3856-17491 GCA_033439905.1 Ceryle rudis | reverse complement strand
TCACATTGGAGATCCAGGATGCACAGCAGCAAAGGATTTATTTTATTTCTTGGAAGGGGGGAGGGAAAAGAGCAAGTCTCCTAAATTCCTATTTCAATCAGTACTCATTGCTGAATTTGCTGGCAAGAAGTGAATTGGTGCAAAGCAACCTTCCTCCCCAAATCCTCTTCGCCACTCTGGTGTCCCGAGCAGACCACAACTCCACAGCTTTTGCCATTAGCTGCCGGCAGTTGGATCGTGCCTCTGCTGCTCATGCTTCTGTATCTCTGGCTGCGCCAACTGGCACTTTGGCTTTATTTATTTTTAAATATTTCCAGCGTTAACCTGAAAGGAAGTAGGCTTCAAACCATTTTTTTTTTCTTTTTTCCCCTTAATGTTGGAAATAATGCCTATTCAGTTAAATTGAAACCTTGCTACCACTCCTTGTTCTCCCCTCAACCCCCTCCGACCCCCACTAGTTAGCTTCTCTTTGCAACAAATTGTCCTCGATGGATTTGTTGTTGTTGGTTTAGTATGGTTTTAATGCCAAGGCACTGATAATGTGCAGGCAGGCAGAGGGTATGAAGCACGGAGGGAGCAGGAAATTGAGAATGGGAATTAGATTATTTTGGCAGTGGGCAAATCCAGCATTGCTCAAATTAAAAGAGAATAAACACTGTTTATCTGTATTCACTTTGCTCTGGCTCTCCATGGGGGAGATGCTTTCAGCCATCACTGAAACATGATGTGCCAGACACTCACAGTTCAAGCACAAGCCCAGAGAAGCTTTTAGGGGGTGAGTGATGTATTTGGCTTGAAGTGACAGCTTCCAGAGTCAAGGGGTGGGGGTCATGATCTCCTTTTGAACCCAACAAGGAGCATTGCTCTCCAGGGAGCCTGTGCCCTGAGTGACTGCAAAAGGCACCGTGCAAATCCAGCAAATTACAAACATACCTGTACTACTTCTGTGAACTGCAGCCAGCCAAAGGACACGGTTAGTTACCAGTGGAGTTGCAACCCTGGCAGATCCTACATTGCACCAGGATTGGCAGCAGACCCAGTAACAGATTGCACAGGGTGCATTTTGCCCAAGACAGCAGATACTAATCCCTGGTCCCTCTATATTTTCCAGGGTTCATCTGTACCACAGTAAACCGGCAGAGCCCAGTGGTCAGCAGATGCAGGGCTTGTAGAAACGCTTGCTGAAGCATTGGTAAACAGAGAAGGCAAACTAGATACCTAAACCCCGTCACAAAATAATCCAGAGAATCCATTCTCTCATCTAAAGGAAGGCAATTCCATTTATGAAAACCAAGGCTCAGGAATTCAGTTCTACACCATCCCATGTTGCCACCCCGCTACTGGCCAACCTCATTCAATGTTGTGTTCCTAACCACCTCCACTCTGCCATCTTTTCCTGCTTCTGAGGAATTCCTCATCACCATGAGCTTCTCGTTGAACCAGTTTTCATTCAGCCCTTGTTGAAGGCTACATCAGGTCCTGCCAAAGGCACGTGAATCTGGAACCCCTCTGCTGGGAGACCAAGCTGAGAGAGTTGAGGTTGTTCAGCCTGAAGAAGAGAAGGCTCGAGAGAGACCTTATTGCAGCCTTTCAGGACTTAAAGGGGGCCTACAAGAAAGATGGAGAGGGACTTTTTACAAGGACATGTAGTGATAGGACAAGGGGTAATGGGCTTTAAACTGAAAGATGGTAGCTTTAGGTTAGATGCAAGGAAGAAATCTTCACTCTGAGGGTGGTAAGGCACTGGAACAGGTTGCCCAGAGAAGCTGTGGATGTCCCATCCCTGTGAGAGTTCAATACCAGGTTGGACGGAGCTTTGAGCAACCTGGTCTAATGGGAGGTGTACCTGCTCATGGCAGGGGTGTGTGGAACTAGATGACCTTTAAGATCTCTTCCAACCCAAACCGTTCTATGATTCTATGCTTAGACTAATCTCCTAACTCTACCTTGACCTTTATGAAGTTCAAGAGAGGGGTTGCTCCATCAGCAAGGATGGGATGAAGCTCTAATTTCACACCCTTCCTGCTCATGCTCTCAGCTCAATTGCAGAAAAAAAGGACTTGGCTTATGAGCTTATGTTGCTTGGTTTGGTGTTTTGAGTTTGACCCTTCACCCAGCTCACCTAAAGTGCTGTTAAAGGAAAACCTTAGAAAAGTTTTGTCACGCTCCCCAAAGGTGACTGACTGTTGGTCTCTGTGTCTCCACACCAGCCCAGCAGGCTGACTCCACAAAAAGACAGCACTAGCATCACCCTTCCAGAAGTGATCACCAAAATCGGTAGGGATGGTTTTGGGGTGCAGCCTGCACTACCAGTTCTGCCTATGACCCACCGTGTTCCTATACCCTGGGGAACATACCCCTGTAGAATCATAGAATGTTTTAGGCTGGAAGGCACCTCTAAAGGTCATCTGGTCCAACCTCCCTACACAAGTAGGGACATCTCTACCTAGGGCATGCCCACCCGTCTGCAGCCCACCACCTCTTTTCCCTCCATACCACCAGTGCCAACACTTGAATTTGCACATTTCCCTTCTCCCCTTCTTTCTCCTGAGCCCCCCTCCTGCCTGCACCCCCTTTCTGCTTCACACCAGCAATTACCAGCTCTACTGCTGTCCAAGATGGTGATTACCAGCAGTCCCCTGCCTTGGGCCTGTCGAGCGGCTGTGATGCTCTCAACCCCGACCAAGGAATCTGTTTGCCTTTTGCTCTTTTTTTGAGCGCCTGCCAGGGAAGTTTCACAAAAAGGATAGTGTTATTTCTGAAAATGAGTCCCATAAACAAGGATGAATATGACCTCCCCGTGGAGATTTGGGGTTTACTTTAGTGGCTGGGAGATCAGCCAATGAAATGGAAATACCAGAAAACATTATCATAATTACCCCCATGGCCTCCTCTAGGGGCAACGGAAAGGGGAATAAAAGTAAAAAATAAAACTAATAAAATAATAAAATTAAAAAAAAACCCAAACAAACCAACACACAAATAAAAAGAAAACCACAAACACCCCCTCAAAAAAAAAAAAAAAAGCACAAACAAACAAAACCAAAACAAAACACCAACAAAATAAAACCCACAAAAAACCAAAGAGCTGAACCCAAACTAATGGGACAGCCCCTAGGTAGCACTGTCATTCCCTCCCCTTCACTGCTTGGCCTGCCTCTTGTATTTCTGTGAACAAGGAGGTGGGGGAGAAAAAAATGCAACATTCCTAGATCTTTTCCCCAAAAGGAACTGTTTTGTCATGTTCATTTTTTTTTTTCTCCCCTTGGCAAAAAAATAAACCAGTGCTAGGAAGCTGAGAGGCAATAATCTTTGAGGAAGAGCAGCAGATGGGGTTTAATAGCAAAACAAGGGAGGCCAGGGAGGAGGCCCCATCCCTTCCAGCAGCAACTAATCTGTCAGAGAAGGAGTGAAGGGCCAAGTTGTCCTTCTGCGCCTACCTGTGTGGTGCCCAGCCCATCTTCACCCCTTGAGCTGGCATAAATTCATTGCCAAGCAAGCTCAGCGTAGGAATTTGTGCTGAAGCAAGTTAGGGAGAGCTGATGAAAAGGGATTTGGTATCGGGTCTTTTAGAGAGATGAAATTTTGCAAGGACACCACGACCTCATACTCCTAAGCAGCTAGATTTAGGAGATGTACCTGTCTGTGACACTATTGCTGACTTCCCTCAGCCACTTCTCTTACCCCCAGAGCTCATACCAGCAAAAGCTCTGCTCCTAAACTCTGCAGATCTTCTCAGTGCTGCTAACGTGACCAATTACTGCAGTTACCAGCTGCTCAAAAGAAAAAAAAAAAAAAAGAAGGAAAGAAAAAATAAAAATCCCCACAGCTGCTCTGATTTATTTTAGGTGGTGGTTTGAGGATGGAATGAATTTCAGCTGGTCTGTGTAGTTAAATACTCAGTGACTAGGAGGAGAACTCTGGCTGAATACTTCAGAGTGGTAAATCTTCTCCTGGGTGTCTGCAGTTGGCCAGGCAGGTATTACATCTGTAAGAACATATCTTTGTTCCTTTCTGTTGGCTAATAAATGTCTTCAGGATGATGTCTGGGCTCAAGGAAGAAGTTTTTGGTAAAAATGAGTGAAATGTTGAATGTGTTTCTCTTGGTGAGTTGTGGCTGTGGTGCTTGCTTGCTTGGGTGAAGTGTTTCTAGCACCTTGTATCTGCTTTTTTTTTTTCAGGGATCTGAACAGCAGGCTCAAAGAATAAACAGGGTGGATTGTGTTGAGCATGTCAAACTGGACCATACTAAATGATCTTTAAGGTCTCTTCCAAGCCATTCTATGATTTAATGATTTCTTGATACTCAGAGGGGCATGAGGCTTCTGTGGCCTTGATAAAATAGAAGGCCTGTAGATTTATATAGCTCTACTCAGTCTTCTGTCCTTACAGGCCATCCCCAGGAGCTGCCAGTTTAGGAGGTCTAGGGCAAGAGACAGCTCTTCCAGTTGCTATCTTCTAGCTTTTGGCGACCAGCAGTTTAAGGCCTTCCCGCCTCAGAATTGTGCATCTAGGCTACAGTGTTTAACAGATACTGATGGATTTATCTTTTACTAACTTGTCTATTCCTAAATTGAATCCACGGGTGTGATTTACTTACATATGTTGTTTTGTTTCTTCTAGACCTTGTTCTCTTCATCTTACACTTCCCGTGTCTCAAATTCTGCAAAATTGTGATTAAGTAGCCTCCTTACTCTGCACCACCTAGTATTTTACAAACACCTCTCATACCAGTACCTCCAGCCACACCTCCCTCCCATCCCAAGGGATCCAAATCCCCTCCAAAGCAGTGGCTGCTTCACAGGCTACAATCTCCTGCAGCCCATACCTCAGCACTTCAGAAAATGAAACCACTTATTTCACTGCTTTTTGGGATATTCAGATTGGAGAAAGCAGCTGTGCACATGACTCTTTTTTTCCTAAGGGTTTTAGCTTTGGAGATTTAAGGCTGATAACCAGGGCACAGGAAAGTTGAAAACCTGGGCTGAACTCAGAGCTCTGCCCCAGCTGTTCTGTCCAGCTCTGTGCACAGTGCTCAGTGACCTATCTCCCTTTCTGGAATTAAAAAGGGTTGGGTGTTTTTTGTTTTTGTTTGTTTGTTTGTTTGGGTTTTTGTTTTGTTTTGGTTTTTTTTTCTGTGCCTGGTGTGGAGACCACTCATCCCTCTGGCTGGGAGCTGCCTAACTCTCAGAGCATGCCCAGAGGAGCCTGAGGACTACACATGCAAGGGATGAATCACTTGAAATGCTTGAGGTCAAATTCCTCTCTGGACAGTATAAATCCAGGCTAGCTCCTCCAGCTTTGGTGGAATCACTCGGGGTTTGTGTAGATATAAATGACAGCAGGATTTGACCCAGAAGCTTTATGTTTCCAATGAAGGGGATGAAATGTGGGATGTTGCCTCAAATGTGGACAGGCTGAACATTTGGAAAGCGGTGGCTTTGTTTTGCATTAATGTTAATGCCGTTTGGAAACCGGCTCCCGCTTCTGAAGGATTTTTAGCGTGGATTTTTTCCAAGGATGTGAAAAACTACCTTCTGTTTTACTCAGAATCCCCTTATCAGATCTAGCTCTCCATCTGTGTGTCTGCTACCACACCAGCTGCTCACACATCCACCATTCCTCTCCATAGGAGTGCACTGGGAAAATGAATCTGAGTTTACTTCTAAGCTGGGTTTCATTAACACTCATTATGTCATTTGGAATAAGTCTTGTTTGAGAACTGATTGGCCTTCAGCTGGTTTATCTTACTTGCTTTCCAAAATTAACTAACTTAAAATGCACGAAGGAACCTTAGTTCTGAAGAGCAGTGGGTTTGGGGTGTAGAGTGAAGTGTTCAGACTGTGCTTTAGAGGGATTGGAGTGAGCAGCCAACTCCCTGGGCAGGGTCTAAAGAAGTTTCCCTCAGCTTTGGAGCTGTATCTTGCTTAACAAATGCTTTTTATCTATTATTGGTGGGTGTCAGTCTCTTCTCCCAAGGAGTGAGTGACAGGACAAGAGGAACTGGCCGCAAGTTGTGCCAGGGAAGGTTTAGGTTGGAGCTGAGGAAAAACACGTTGCCCTTGAGGGGTGTCCAGGCCTGGCCGGGGCTGCTCAGGGCAGTGATGGAGTCCCCATAATCCCTGGAGGGGTTTCAAAGCTGTGGAGCTCTGGTGCTGGGGGACATGGTTTAGTGGTACCCCGTCAGTGCTGGGGGATGGTTGGACTCCATGACCTGAAAGGTCTTTTCCAACCAAAACAAGTCCCAGGATGGTGCTCACGGACTCTTTCTCCTGAGCCTTGTCTTTAAGGGGCAGATGGTCACAGCCCTGCCTAAGGCAGTCCTGTCTGCATGTTTGTGAGTTTAGGTGGGATGTTCTTAGAGCCTGATGCCATGGGCTGAAGGCCTGCACAAAGAGGTGGAGATACCATTGCATTGATGGTGGCAGATTGTAATTCTTAAAAGGAAAGGTATCCTTGGCACAATATTATTTACTTGGATATTTTTTCCTCTTGGATATTGGCCTCATCCCTTCCACCTGGGGCACAACACCCCAGAAATGGCTGTGTTCTTGTGTGTATGATGGGGAGCAATTGCAAGGTGGACTTCTCTGCCATGGACACAGATGGTACCATATGGCATCTTGTAAGAGGTGCTGCCTGGGACATTACTTGCTGAGTGAATCAAGGTGCAGGGATTGAGGCTGATAGAGAAAACTGCTGGTGCAAAGGAGGTTTTGCATTCAGCTCACCTGTGTGATCTAGGGGGTTTGTGTCCTGCTGAGGATTAACCTCGTTTATCCCTATTGCTGCAGGTGGATGCTGATGATGTCATCACCAAAGAGGAGCAGATCTTTCTACTGCTGAAAGCCAAGGCAAAGTGCGAACGACACCTGAAAGCCAAGGTGCCCAAGGTGCATGGTGAGTGTTCCCACAGCAACACAGCCTCCATGGCCGGGGCTGGGTCCTTCTCTGCTTAACCTCAGCCCCACAAGTAGAGCTCAAAGCATGTGAGGGAGGCAGCTGAAGAATACCTAGGTTTTTGGGGTTTTGGCTATGGGGAAGTTGATCTAGCACAAGATGTTGGAAAGCAACAGCCTGTTTCTCCTGCTCCAAAACTCCAAGGGATCAGGAAGATGCAAGAGTCATGGACTTGCAGCCCTTATCACTACCCCCCAAAGCCCAGGCAATGCACAGGCAATTGCATCACCAGGCAAAGAATGGGAGATGGCATCAAGAACCATTTCTCCTAAGATCCTTTGCAGCAAGACCCCAATGGTATGGGAAACAAAGCATCCTTCCAACATCCCTTCTCTGTTTCCCTCTCGCATCCTCTCAGTCTGTTCTCCTCAAATGGGCCCAAGCTCAGCTAAGCCTCTTTCTTCCACTTCCTTTCTATTTTGGGCTGCAAAATCACTACCAGATGTAGGTCTGGAGGGAGAAGGAAGGGAGAAAGCTCTTATGTGGGTAGCAAAGTAATCATCCCCCATTGGTTCCTTTCATCAGTTTCACATGTGTTAATTCTTGGCACTGGGGCCCATATGCTGAGGCACGCTGCACCCACCCAGCTAGTCCTGGGTGGGTGTCCTGCCTCATCTCCCTCTACTGCCTGAGAGAAGGGGACAAGCCAGAATGCTTCCCACCTTCACCATCACATCTTGGAGATCTCTGTTCCCACAGCCAGCACCATGGGAGTACCTGGAGAGATCAGAGCCAGAGGGAAAGGTCCCCAGAGCCAGTGGTGATTTTTTTTTTCTTTTAGAGCAGAGTTGTCTGCCCACCTGGTGTCCCTCTCCTGTTGGAAATGACAGCAAGGGGACATAAAAACCCAGCTTTCATTTTATTCCAGGCCTCTGGCTTTACATCAGCCAAAACCTCAAGCCACATCCTCTGTTACTTCTTTGTCCTGTTCACCCAATGTCCAATTAACACCTCATTAAGAAACATATGTGCAAAGGCATTTCCTTCTGTTGTCCCATGGACCACCTGCCTACCTTGGGATCTGGTGGTATCAACCAGCTGGTCCTGCTCTCACTCCCTATTTTCTAGCTCTTATTTATGAGACTGCCAGCATTTAGTGTTGATCTCACCCCTTAATTGTCAGCAGCAGTGCTGGTAGGGCTGGGGAGGTGCGTGTGACTGACAAGCAGATGTTGGGCTCCTTGCCATGGTCAGCTTGGTAGAGAAAAGGTATCAAATCACAGGGCTTTGCAAACACACACCCTTGGTCCTGTTTTGAGACCCGGTTCTGTGACCGGGCCCAGCATTAACTCTGCCATGTCCTGGAGCAGAGAAATCTCTTCCATAGTTATTTAGCTATCTCATGGACCCAGCCACAGAATAGATATATCAAATTGTCCAAATGTCAGTTTATAGGTAAATGACTGTCCCCAACATTTATATATATAAATGACCACATCATACAGATCAAATGTCCATCCTGTCATTGGGTCCATGAGATATCACATTTGATACCTCATGGACCAAATCACAGAATCATAGAATCGTTTTGGTTGGAAGAAGCCTTCAAGATGCCAGTGGTTCCACCAGCATTGCCAGGGCACCACTAACCCATGTCCCTCAGCACCACCTCTCCAGGGATCATGAGGACACCATCACTGCCCTGGGCAGCCTCTTCCAGGGCTCTGGAGGCCTGGCTTTGGGAAAAAAAAAACATGATTCTGAGCTGCTCGGGCAATAAAACTCAGGCTCATTGCTCCATCCTCCATAGCAAATCTGTCCAATCCCAATTAGTACAGCCCAGAGGAGGAATCATCTTCTTGTCAATACTCACAGCAGTATAATCAAGGCTTTAAAGACTCAAGACAGTCATTAGCAATAGATAATTTTATCAAATTAAGTAGCAAGAGGTCCACTAATCCAAAGGCAGGATGAATTTTGATTTAACCTTTCCCAATCAATGTTTTCTTGATGTCGTGGAGGAATCTCCTGTGGCAACACCTCCGTAACACCCCAGAAGTTCACTCTAGCACTTCACAAACAAGGCATTGAGTTTCCAGGCCATCCCTGAGATGGTCTAGAAGAGTTGATGGCCTCAGAGGATTTTGTAACTTGGAAAAGATCTTCCTGCTTTGCAGAAGAGCTGCCATCTGTGGGTTTTCCAGACTGCAGATGTCCTTGGACATATGACTTGATAACATTTCAGGGGTATTTGTGAACAGGCCAACTCAGTCTCCATTTTGCAGTGTGTCTGCTCCTTCGTGCTGCAGGAGTTGAAGTTGTTGCATGGGTTTAGATCCTCTTGTGGGGTGAAGGATGATGGAACAAAAGACTGTAAGCTGCACTGTGTTAACTTTAATGCAATTAATTGCTTGGCTAAGGCTCAGAAGCTTCATTTTTTGCCCAAAGGCTTCAGAGCCCAGGGTTAAAAATACTTAAGTCCTGTCCTCCTTTGATGATATGGAACTGGGATCTGTTTTCTGTTTGTGCTAAGGGCAAGGGGGATGGGTCTGTGCCCTTCTCACCCAGATGGAGGACCTGATCCCATTGCCTCTTCCCATCATGGCAGACCCAAAAGAAAAAGCCTGGGGAAGGGAAATGTGGTCTTAACAATGAAGATGCCTCAGCCCCAACTTGTGTACAATATCTATGTGGCCAAAGTTGTGACCTGAAGCAATATAAATCCTGGGTGGCCACCCTGAGCCTTCAGGTGATCTCTTGTGATATCACTCGGAGTACTTCTGAGGAGCACTCACTTGGGTGGCAGGAGGACTCTCCTAGCAGTCAGGGAGGAATTGGGTTGTGTTACCACCCAACAAGATCCCCTATCTGCCTTGTCTTTGTATTTTTAGTGGTGTAGGATGGGGTAGTCCCTCATGATGCATTTGCAGTTTGGCTCTGCAAGACCTACCCTTTTGTGGAAGGAAAGAAATTGACTCTGCAGGCAGGCAGAGAGCTGTGCCCAGGTCCATCTGACCATCCATTGGATATCAACATCAGCCCATAGCCTGCATGTGCCACTAGATCTATACCAGTCCCCATGTCAGATGCACAAAGGACCTCATTGCTTTGCAAACCCATCACATGCAGCTGGCCATGCTCCTTCCTGTCTTGACAGCATCCACTGCCTCCTGAAAGCAAGGTGGGAGACTCGGACCCTGAGCATGGGTTTTGTTTTCCTTTTCACCAGTGTGATGAATCAATCCCACTCCAAAGGCTGCTCCTCCCAGTGTACAGCAGACTTCTTTTATATAAGAGGTGGGGCAAGGTCCTGCTGAGAACTGTGTTTGCAGATCGCAGAGAGGCGTGCACCCCTTGGCTTTAAATGATTTATGGATCTGGATGGTTTTCAAAGGGTAAAAGGGAACAGGCACAGTCTAGCCCCTTTAAAATGTATTTAAAACCAATCAAACAAAAAACCCCAACCAAATAAAAAACAAACCAACAAAACAAGAAAACAAAAAATCCACCCAACATCAACAACGAAAGTGGCCACAGAAAGAAACAAATCAGCCCAGGCTCAAGGTCTGCAATGCAGGAGGCAGAATGTGTGTCTGGCTCAAGCTACCTGTATTACATTCCATTTCTGGAAGTCTTCAGAATGGGTGAAACTGTCCTGGTGTGGTCAATAAATGGTCCATTAGAATCATACATGAGACCCAGGAAAGTTTGCATGATCTGTTCTCTCTGTCACTAAAGCTGCTGCATGGCATCCTGGAGGACTTCAAGGTCAAGTGATCTGCCTTGCAAAAAGGGGTAAGGGAGTATGGTTTCACCTGATGGGACCTGTGTGTACACAGAGGTCAGTTTTCTTATCACCCGGAGTGTGAATTCATTTGCTATTTCAGATTCCCTTTAGCATGGAAGTATGATGCTGTGACTTTGAAAAAGAGCCTTTTTCCAGGAGATCTGGTTATCAGCTGGATCAGCTGCTTCATCTGGTTCATCAGTCATAGAATTGTTTTGGTTGGAAGAGACCTTCAAAATCATAAGTCCAGTCATTAACCCAGCAAAGCCAGGGCACCACTAAACCATGTCCCTCAGCACCACAGCTCCATGGGGGGCTTGGAAACCCCTCCAGGGATCACGGGGACTCCCCCCCTGCCCTGGGCAGCCTGGGACAGCCATTGACAACTCTTGCAGTGAGAAAATTGTTCTTCAGGTCCAACCTGAACCTCCCCTGGTGTAACTTGAGGCCAGCTCCTCTTGTCCTGATGCTTGCTCCTTGGTAAGGGAGCCTGACCATCCCCTGGTTCCAACCTCCTGTCAGGGAGCTGTGGAGAGACAGGTCTCCTCTGAGACTCCTTTTCTCCAGGCTCAACAACCCCAATTCTCTCAGCCAGGCAGCCATGTAAACAAGGAAACCATCACAGGGAAAGAAGCAGTGCCAGGAAAGAAAGCTGTTGGTGTCAGCAGTATTGCTTTGAGCCTTACCTGCTGAATGTTTGAGGTTTTGAAAACCCAAGCTGACTTATCCTCCATTGCCTTTTCACTTCCATGCAGCCCCACTTCACTTCAAGGGGTGCAGACATCTTCTTATCACTGACAGGTCCTGTACTGTCATCACCCTTGACCCACACCCATCCCTGTGCTTCAGAAGTTGCCAGATACCACCTGACACCATGGGCTGCTTGAATCCTGTCTCTGCCTGGGTGAGATGGCAGCCCAGTGTTGTGATTTACTCTGCTCTATAATAGTCAACGATTTGTGTTTTTGGAAGCAGTGAGGGAATTTGGGACACCTCTATTTTTTAATTTATTTTTGAGATAGAAAGAAATATCACGTAAGCTGGCATGAAAGTCTGGTAGGGCTGCTGTCCTCATTCTTGGGAGATGACGCACAGGGATATTCAACACCTCGCCTCCGATCTCAAAGGAGAGTCTGTGGCAGAGCCAAGATGCGGATTCTCATCTCCTTACTCTTCAGCCAGGGCACAAGCCACAAACCACATTTCCTTTTGTCCTGGAATTCAAGGTGAGGCTGTGAGGATTCCAATCCAGGTGGACAGAATCTGGTGAAAATCTTTCGACCGTTCCCACTTGACCAAAACTCAAAACTCTCGTCATCGCTCTGAAGCCAACGGTTTTGTTTTGAAATGAGGAAAACACATTTGAAATTTCCTGCGGTGCAGTGGGTACCTGGGTTCTCCTCCTCTTTTGCCTATCTCATAGCAGAGGGCACTTCACAGGCTGGTTCTTTTCCTGCTATAACCTAGCAGATTCCCTTTCAGATTAGTGAGGACATCAATTTATCACAGATTCATTGATTTCTCCCACAGTTCAGCACTTCAACTGACTTTGCCCCCACACATCCATTCAACCAACATTTTAAAAAGGCAAAAATCCAAATTTCAGAGATATCCACGGTTGTAAGAGATGAGAGCACCTGGATCAGCACTGAACCTTGATTTTGGACTGATAGCCGCTGTTCCCTCTCTCATCTTGAAGTGATTTTCTCCTGATGCATTTACTTGGCAATCGCAGGCTAGAAATGGCTACACAGGTCAACACAAGTGAAGAAGACACGCTGTGGGAGGGACCTATGAGTACAGCATCACTGTCTGCCCCCAAGAGGGGAATTTCAGATTTTGAAGAGCAGATTGCTTGGATTCGGACTTGGATTTGGCACAGAGATATGCACCAGAACTCTCTCTTTGAGTGGAAAATGTGGTCCTCCCTGTGCATGGACTTCATGAGCTCTTCCCCAGCCAGCCCAGAAGAGATAAGCCCCTGGAATCAGGCTCCACCATCCTCTGGAAGCAGGAAGACCTTCATTTCCAGTTCCTCTCCTTCTGTTCCAGTTAGCATTGTCCTTTCCTGGATTTTACTGTCTCAGCTTTATGAAATCCATAGTTTTGTTCAGCCTGCACAATGCTTAGCAAGTGCCACAAGCCTCATGATGCAGTGTCAAAAGGCAGCAGTTTCCAGAACAGGTCATATCAAAGTAGCTGGTGAGTGGTTACGTTGCTTTCCCAACCAACTTGCACCCTCACAAGACTTGCCAACACTGGTTTTGTATTTGTGCCAAATTGCTGATCTTAATGTGGCTCCAACCACTAAATGTGGCCATAAAACAACCCCAGTATATAGGCCTAAAACTTACACTGCATGCTGTGAAAAAAGGGAAGAGCTGATGGGAGTGTGGTGAGAAGTGATGTCCATGCATCTTGTAGAGAAAGGAGATGTTAATTGGAAGGAAGACTTCCAGAGGTTGGTTGGAATGTTCACTATCTTTCTTGGGTTTAAGTTTCATCTGGTTCCTGGCTCTTATCCTGAACATCAGGCCATTATCTGTCAAGTGGAGTAGTTGAATCCATTATTTGCTACCATGGTTCAGCAATATCTTGTTCAGTTGAAAGAAACCAGATGCAGTTTAATCAGATATGTGTCCAAGCAGCATTTCAAGAGTTGAACTAGGGACTAAGGACCATCAGGGTGAAAAATAGACATGCCAAGTGTTTCTTGGGAGGGAAGTTCTCTTTCCCCTCTCCTCTGCTCTAGTGGGGTCACAGCTGGACTATTGTGTCCAGTTCTGGGCTCCCCGGTTCAAAAGAGACAAGGCAATACTGGAGAGAGTCCAGCAGAGGCTGTGAGGATGATGAAGCGACTAGAGCATCTGCGTGGGCAGGCCAGGCTGAGAGCCCTGGGGCTGTTCAGCTGGAGAAGAGCAGCCTGAGAGGGGAGCTGAGCAATGCTG
>JAAGNO010026809.1:54831-92421 GCA_033439905.1 Ceryle rudis | reverse complement strand
CCCTGAAATAGCAGTGGAGCTGGCACACTGCCCCACAAATGTCCCAGGCTTGTTTCCAGCCAGCCTGTTTTTTCCCCTTTCCCACTTTGAATCTAGTTTAAAGCTTGGTCAGTGAGCCCAGCCAACTCTCATGATAAAATCCTTCTCCCCCTTTGAGAGAGACGCACCCCATCTGCCGCCAGCAGGCCTGGCCTCATGTAAATTGACCTGTGGTCAAAAAACCCAAAGTCCTGCTGGTAGCACCAGATACAAAGCCATGAATTGATCTGGGTGGTCCTCCTCAGTCTTTCTGGGTTGGTCCCTGCGACTGAGGGGATAGAAGAGAACACCACCTGTGCTCCCACTCCCTTGACCGGTTGTCCCAAGGCCCTGAAGTCTCTCTTGACAGCCCTCAGTTTTCTTCTTTCAAGGTCATCACTGCCTACCTGGGAGGTCAATAATGGATAATAATCTGTAGGCTGTACCAGGGTAGGAAGGTTCCTTACTATGTCTTTAACTCGGGTCCTGGGGAGACAGCAGACTTCCCTTAGAAGTGGGTCAGGTCTGCATATCGGGCCTTCAGTTCTCTTCAGAAGGGAGTCACCTGTAACAATGACTCTTCTCTTTTTTTTGGTAGAAGATGTTTGGATGCTGGGCTTGGGCTTCCTTAGCTTTGGGAACTCTTCCAAGCCAGGTGATTCTTCTTCCTCACTGTCTGGCTGTACTTGCAGGGCATCAAACCTGTTCTGTAAGGGCACCTGGGAGGTTGGGGGAATAACTGAGGCAACATGCCTGCTGTGCTGGGCAGGAACTTGTTGCCATTGCCCCCAGTCGAGGGGGTGGGGTAAGGTGGGCCAGGCAGTAGGTGCTTGCTGCCCGGACCATGGACCTGCTTCCACTCCCTCTTTTCCTTTAGGTTTCTGCCTTCAGTCTGATGGGTACAGGATGTAGGGGGTACCTGACCCTCGGTAAT
Source organism: Ceryle rudis (assembly GCA_033439905.1). Taxonomy (NCBI): domain Eukaryota; kingdom Metazoa; phylum Chordata; class Aves; order Coraciiformes; family Cerylidae; genus Ceryle; species Ceryle rudis. The sequence goes on along the minus strand of JAAGNO010026809.1, from coordinate 91,469 downwards.
TTTTAATGGGTGTTCCCTTTTCAGTCTCAGGGCAGGCAGACCAGTCAGTCTCTTCCTCAGCCTCCTTGATGCTCCTAAGCCTTCTGACTTCAGCTTGAAGCCTTTCAACTTTGCCTTGCAGTTGTGCTGCTCGGCTGAGCAGATCATCAACCTGCTCACACCATGCACAGCTCTCTGCTACCAGGGAGAGGCTGAGGCATTCCTTGCAGCCTGCGACCTGAACCATCATGTTCTTCTGTGGGAGCTCTGTCTCAGTTCTCACCTCTACCCTGTTGGGTGTCAGCAGCACAGCCTTCTTTTGCCACGTGGAGACAATTGTTGTAGGACTGTGATAGCACTGAGTTGTTGGTGGTGTTGGTTTGTTTGTTTGTGTTTTTTTAATTCTATTTATTTGTTTGTGCTTTTAATTCAACTTCTCTTCCTTCTTAGCGTACAGACCTATCTGACTACTGCTGATGTTTGTGTCAAGCTTCTGCACTCTGCAGCCCAACCCTCGTGCGCGTGCTGCTGGCAGTGTGTTGACAAGCTGGCTGTAGCTGTCTCTCTGCCTGCGATATGGCGGCACTTCTGCTTTCATCGCGTTTAAATCTCCCGTGGCTTCCCGGCAACACCCTCCGGCTGCGTCACTCTCACGAGCACACCTGCGAGAGTTGCAGAGTCTGCCGCTCTTCGGTGTTTCTCTGGGTCTCCCTGCGTCGAGGAAACCCCCTGTTCAAAAGAAAACCAAAAGAAAAAAAAAAAATGGCAAGCACCGCAGAGCCACGGAGCCTGTCAGCGCCAGAGCCGGTCCCACTGTCTTGCTGCCTGCGATAGAAGATAAGATGCTGGCATGGGACTCAAATGATGCTGGGCTGTATCTATGTCTTTTAAGAAAGCAAGGCCAAGGTACAGGCTGGTGCACTGGCCTCCAGTCATGCATGCTGGTTAATTCTTAGCAAATTCCTGGTAAAATTGTGGTTCAGGCCAGCTAACCCAGCTGGGGAAGGACATGTTCCAGGCAGCATCCCTGGGCAGGGTGTTGAACCACCTCTGCTCGGCTTTGTTCCCCCTGCTGCCATCCCAGGGGCTTCGCACCCTTATGTACCCCTGTGCCTTCATGTCACGCTCCTGGAAATGCAAGCTGTACTCTCAACTTCATGGACTAAAAGCATCCTAATGGTTCAGGGTGGCAGTTATGCTGATTGCCACAGTCTAGGGGAAGAAAACACACCAAGATACCTGACAGCCATGTGACATGAGCTGGACCTGGAGAAGATGCACTGTCAAAAGAGTTGAAACCGCCCCATCACTTCTGCTCCTGTTTTAGGTAGCAGTGTGGATGTCACCAAACTGTCCTACTTTGGACTGTTTGTACCAGCCACATTGTTCCATACTCAGTGCCAGGCTAATTTTTGTCTTTTTTAAAGTTTTACTTTTATTTTTTATAAAGGACAAATGTAGCCCTTTGTGGTGCTGCATTGTATACTGGCTTCAAAATGTTTTCTCTCTTCTGTACCTGAAAGTATTTGGAGGCTTGCTATGAATTTGTGTGCTTGTTAGGAATTAACTACGTGATTCCTTTAGCAACGTTGTTTGCAGCGGCACCATGGTTTTGCTGTTTACAGTTATTAAAATGAAGGACCATCAACACCATTAGACATAGAGGGTCTGAGCTGTGTGGTACTTCTACAGAGAATTTAATTTTAAGGCTCTTCTACTCTTCATGTGAACCAGTTTGATTTTTTGAGTGCTGCAGACACATTTTTAAACAAAGGCTTCCATTTTTTCTGTGGGGAGGGAATTATATAACTGGGAAGCCACCAGTCCTGAGGGTGTCCCTTTGGATGAAATGATCTTTGATAATAGCTGTGCTATTTCTGAACATGATCCCTGAGCTATTGCATTTCTTACACAGAACCAAGACCTGTTTGAAGGGTGGAGTTGACCCTAAACCAAGTTGATTTTAAATTGCTTGGGGTGATGGGGGAGAATTCCATTTTGCTTCTTTGAAACACAGTAGGTGACTTCTCTCTGGGTGGGCAGCTCTGCCTCCTACTGAACTGTGCTTATGTGACCATAAGGTGAGAGGCTGAAGCCCTGGTCTGGTTTTCCAAGAGATATGTGGATGAAGGTATTTAGGGATTTTTAAGCTGGGATTTTCAAGCCTGTGGGATTTAGATAGCAAGTACTCATCAATGCAGACAAGGGATAGATATCTGAGTGTCTTCAGCAGTTCTGGAAATCTCTATGTCTGTGGCAGCTCCATTTTAGACCAGACACCAAAGAGAGGGAGAGAGAGAGCTTTTCCCAGGTACTGTGCAGAGCCTGGAACAGGATGTGACACTGTGGCAGGTGCCTAGAGGCTGCCCTGGTACCCTCAATGAGGCTCACGTTTGTTCACCCCCTGGATGGACCTTCTGGTGGATCTCTCTGCCCTGAGACAGGTGCTGCATATGAACATGAGGCCTCTGAGAGAAAATCAAGAGCATCCCCCCCTGCCCTTAGGAAAATAACCCCCTTCCTGGTGCCTGGGACGAGCTGCCCTGCTTGCTCACCTTGACATGCATTGGTGCTCCCCAGTGTTTGGGGCGAGTTGGCCCAGGTCCGTGAAGCAGGATGGCTGTATCCATGCAGGGGGCTGCTGCTGATAACCCGTCATCTTCCTGAGGGTAGATTAAAGTGGGAAAAGTGTTGTGCTGAGGAGGTTAAACTGCTTGAAGCTGAGCAAAGCAGTGCTTTTCCTTGGCAGGAGACCCATCCCATCCTTGTTTCACACCCTGGTGAGGCTGGGATATGTTGGTGCTGGAGACGCAACTGCGGAGGGATGCTGTCTGTACCTGACATCCCATTTATGTAGCATTCCAAATGTATGGGTATTCAAAGGGAAAGGAGATGATTCTTCTAGGAAACAGGGGACTGTTTCCAAAAAGTAGTATCCTTGTTTATGCAACACTGTTTGAATGGGTGTAGACCAGAAGAATAGAGACTGGTCTATCTTAATTCAATGGTAGCCCATGTGAGCTATGCAGCGCTTTAATCTATTCCCTGTTCACGCAATCCAAGATCTTTGGAAACAAGGGAAGCTGCTTCTGAAACAATTGCCTTCAAAAACCTTTATTAAAAAATCACTGCTAATTACACATAATTAACAGAGATTGGAGGAATGGGTGCAACATTCACTGGAGTCACTAGCAGGCTGTTGTCTTGAATCTTTCAGTCATTTTAAAATAAAATGTGTAACTCTCTTTCATGTAAACTGGTTGAGAGTATACTATAGGTAGAACTGTTAGCAAGGTAGGTTTACTTTTTTTGATTTGAGATTTTTACTGTTCAGCAAGCAAACAACTAAAATGTGCTATTTCCTTTTGATCTACTAATTGCAGTTTTCAGCCTCTTGCAGTTAGGTGACTGAAAGAGCAGTAAGGCCAGGGCAGATTTCTACACACAGCTATTATTAGGAACGACATTGGTAGGGTAGAGGTAAGTAATTGGGGTGGAAGATAGTAAATACATACTACATACAATACACAATATATACGTATGATTAAGTATTCGTCATCTGCATTTCTATGGAGGGTATCTGTGGTTTCTAGGTAGGTATATCCTTGTTTATTTAGACATACATCTGCATACACAATCAGAATCACACTCAGAGCGTCAGTACCTCTGTACTTTTTATCTTTTAAAAGACTATTATACATGACACATCCTCTAGGATGGAGCTTGACAGTAATAATGATGTGGTTGGCTCGATGGCGCTTGATAAAATCATGAGAATGGAGGAGAGTAAGGTGCTTAGGCAATGCTTAAGTTAATCTCATGCCTTCCCAGCAAGCCAAGCAGCACACTAAGGAGCTATTCCCAAAAGAGGAAGGAAAAGATGCGGTTCAAGATGGGAAGCGTCCTGCTGTCTCTTCTTTTCTGGTACAAAGGTATGCACTTTGCCTCCTGAGAGGCACTTTCAGATGTCCCTCTTTGTATTTCTTGTTTCATCCACGCTTCTTTCTTCTGCCAGGGGCTGTGGGGTACAGAGCAAGCTCTTCTCTGTGTTCACATGGAAGCATAATAATTCAGGGAAAGGCAAAACTGTAGAGGAGATGTGTAATTTATGTACATGAGTGAGCAGCATTCTTACAGCTCTATGAATATTCAGTAGTAAAGCTCTGTTTCACAAAATAATTGCAGTGTAAAAAAGTTGCCATATAATTTGTCAAAATATGAATTTGCGAAGAAAATTGTAGTGCAGCTGAGCCAGTGAGTAAATAATAATGCTGATTTGAAAAAATGAGGTACAGTATAACATGAAAGACTGGTCCTTCATTAATCAAAACTCTTGATTAATCAAAACCTGATCATTTTCTCTAGCAGCAAGGCTTTGCTGATGGAGATCTGCCTTTTCTTAAAGGCTCTTCGGGTATTTTGTCCTGGAAAAGACTTTGAAAGGCACTTTAAGAACAAAAGGCAATCATAAATCAAGAAAATGGCAAAAGTGTTTATCAATTTTGAGGCTTTCTGAGATTTAGTTTTCTGAAAAGTAGCAATGATAGCAGGTAAGCAGGAGCTATAAGAAGCGAGAAAATTCAGGGTTGCAGTTTCCTTCCATTTTTATTAACCCAGCTGTGGAATGAGGAGATTATTTTCTTGGTTGTGTTTGAACATCTGGCTTCATTGAAGCCACTGGCAAAGCTGCTATTATCTTAAACAAGGCTGGAGTTACTCTTGCTAAGTGCTGGGCAGTAGCTACCAACATTAACGTGTGAATAGAGTATGATCTGTCTGAGTGTGGGATAGGTTTATCAGACAGTTCAGCTTTCCCCTGTGGGCGTTAAATTCTCAGTGTATTGCTTTCTCTATTTTTTTCTATCCTTCTCTGTTTCCACTGAATATTTGGGTCTACCAAATTTCATAGATAGGAAAGCATTCCTCTACTAGCCTTGCCTTCCCTTCATCCTTTTATGCTGACCCTGCTCTTTCTAATTAGTAAGTCTTCCTTTTAATCTTCCAGCAAATACTTGTGCGTCCTTCTTGTACCTCTTCACTCTCCTTTGTGTCACATGGGAAGGTTACTGGTGCCTGAGCTTCTTGGAAAGCTGTTTTTACCCAGACTTCAGCATTTTTTTTTTTCCCTATGGGTGGCATAACTGCAATTAGTCCTTGGAATGAGTTCATACCTTGCTCTGAATCCCTTGCTCTGCTTTTAATCGACACCCACACATCAGGATATTTTTGGAGAGCCTGCAGTGAAAAATTATTTGCAGGATCACTTTCCAGGCATGACTCCTTCATTATTTATTTTCTTAATTTACTGTTTTTCTTAATTTACTCTTTTTCTCTGCTTCATGGTCCCAGTGTCCTCTTCTGGATAAAAAGTGAGCAGCAACCCGTTGCCCAGGACCCCCTCACACCCCTGTCTCTCCCACCGTGGAGAAGGTCCCGCTAGGTCAGTCCTCCAAACCATGCGCACTGATGCCATGATAAGCTCCTTAGCTTATTTTCTCTGGCAGAGCAAGTGGCTTAGAGGAGCACCCCCAGCCCCCACACCTTGGCTGGGCTTATGTGTGCCGGGGACACCACCACGGCAGCAGCAGCAACAGCAGCATATGGTGCAGCAGGCAAGCTCCTGCGAGGTGAGCCGCAGCAGCTGCCAGGCCCCCTCCATATGGTGAGGGGGAGCACCCCGAGCCCTCGATTGACATGAATATGCTTTTAGCACATTGAATGTAACGTGCCTGTGCTGCATTACCCCATCCATGCTCACTACATGTCAGGGAATAAGCACATCTCAGTAGTTTAAGAGTGGATTTCTTTTTTCCCCCTCTGTTTTTGGCAGCTTTGGAAAAGAACCCAACAAAGTCAAAGGCCCAAAACCGCCTTCAGAACACAGTAAATACCATCTTTAGTGCCATCCTTTTGCATAATCGATACATTTAATGAAATTACTATGCAGGCAAAGTTCTGCATAGATCTAAGCAGGAAGGAACAAACATGTCAGTAAGATCAGAAATTGCCAAAAAAAATTTAAAGAAACACTTTGGAAAGAAAGACAATTATACATCTCTTAAGAAGAAAAGGGGGAAAAGTTGGTTTTTTTCTCAAATTATTTAAGTTTTTTACAAATATTTTTACAACAAAAAGAAAATTAGTGGAAACATGGAGCCATCAAGCACAAAACAGAAATGAAAGGAGTTAAATAGGTGTAACCATTATTACTAAAATATGTTTTTTATCACTTTCAGATAAATATCATTAAATATTAAATGAGACACAATACAAATGAATGAAAATGGAAACAAAAAAAAAAATTATTCAATTAAAGGAAATTACGTGGAAGTGACAATAATAAACCCATGAAAAATCCCCACAAAGTAAGTGAGGAAAATGTCATCCATGTTAAAGCGTGAGAAAGGAGCTTAACAAGAAGTATGAGCCCTTGTCCCCTCTGCAGGCTGATGCTTATGCTGGTCCTCTTGCCTTCAGTCTCTGTCCCTCCCTGGTCAGCAGAGATGAGTCCTTGCAGGCTGATGTGTGCTGGGGCAATGGTGCCCTCCTGGGGGGTGCCAGGGCCAGAATATAATCTACAGCAGAAACAGGCTGAGCATTTAGCTCAGTGTGGCTGTAGGTGGTGAGAGCCCCTTGATGAACACCCTGCTTTCACAAGGACAGAGTGGCTCCCAGAATCTTTTGGTGCACACAGATCTGCATTTGCCCTTGGGGTCTGTGCCTGCCAGCATAGCTCCCAAGGACTTTTTAAAAGCATGCCTTTTTACAAATAAAAACACTGTTTGCACGAAATGGTCCCATGAAGCCAGTTTAGCATGGTCATGGAAAAAGCCCTCGGGGGACAAACAACAAATGAAGCCACCAAGCGACTGACTGGGCGAGGGGACTGTGCACGCTGAGGGGACCTGGGGACCAGCTATGGCTGCAGCAGGGGTCCCTGCGGCCATCGCCACTGGCACAGGGGCAAGGAGAGATGGGGAAGACACCATGAGGGATGGTGGCCTGGGATGTGGCAGCTTCCCCAAACACATCTTGCTACCCATCCTGGTGCAGCCTGATGTGAGTCACCTCGCTTGCCTGGCACGATTTCTAGAGCTGGAATGTAAAAATAGCCTAGGTTAATAATATAGCAACCCACAAACTAGCACCTGATGGGCACAAAGGTACTGCAATGCTTGCTTTCAGTGTCTCAGCCCTCTGTGTGGTTTACAGACCGCTTTACTTAACCCTGCTTCCTGATGCTCTCTAATGTGGTGCTTGAGGAAAGCAGGGACTTGCAATAGTGTGCCTTTCAGAAAACATGCTAAACCCGGTGCCATTAATTCCAGTCACCTCTATAGTTTCTATGACAGCCTTTTCTGGAGCTCCAGTCACATTAGTTTGGTTTTTTAAAAGCTGTTTTCCTATCCCCTGCCCCATGGGCCACATGTGCAGAAGGGAAGCAGGTGACTAGCTATGCAGCAGAGGCCACTACACCAGGAAAGCACTGCATCATGGAGGGAGTGCTCTCCACTGGGGCAATAATTTTGGTCATATCTCTGAGTTCTGTTAAATTGAGATGTGGCTTGCAGAGATGAGAGGCCAAATTAACTATTTTCCAGCTGAATCTTCTAGGCCACCCGAATCATAAAGTCAGTAAGTAAACAAAGTCATTAACATTTTGCATATACTTTGCCTGCAATGACCAAGTTTATGTGAACTTACTCCAGTAACTTGAGTGACTGACATTTATTCTATGTTATATTCCATTTCTCTGTTTTATTTTACAATGTGCTTTCTCATGCTTGTTTGTCTATCATTAATTCTAGCCACACTAAAAAGAGGTGGCTTGCTGTTGTGGCTCTATGGTCAGGAAATTTGAGTCAGAGTTGACCTTATCAAAATATGCTCAGCCTTTGGCAGTATTACTTCTTCCCCCACTTAGCTTTCTCCTTTCTTTCTGTTCTTTAACTGCATTCTTCATGACAACATGCTTTCTGAGACACGCAGTTACCTCCTCCTGTCATTAAAATTTCAGCAGATGAGTGTCCTTGCTACTGCCTGCCCTTTTCTTTCCCCAGCTAGCACCGAGTTGTGACTGCTGCTTTAACCCACTTCCATCTCAGGAAACCTTTGTCCTCCCCACCCTGGACTCCCAGGACTGCCTCTGCCAGCTCTTTTCCTTCTTCCCCAAACCTGAGCGAGTCCCTGAGGTATCTCTCCCTTCCATCCTGCTCAGCGACGGGTGCTGAGTGGAGCCATCACAGGGCCCCTGCTCCAGCCCAGCCCTATCAGGATGGCTGTTCTGGCACAAAATCATCCCCTTGTGCTTGTCCAAACCCTATTCCCCGAATTCTGTGCTATGGGGTGGCATTTGTGCAGTGCGTCGGATGCACTATGCTGCAGGGCAAGGTGGAGGGACAGGGAAGTCTCATGCCTTATCTCCCCGCCTCTCACAGACATGAACAGATAGTAATTTATTTCACTGAACTGATGGTTTGCTGAATGTCCTGGGGCACTGCAGGGGCTGTAAATAGGGCTCTTTCCTTTTTAACGTTTTGGGCTTTTTTTTTCAGTCCTGCACTTTTAAAACAATGGCCCCCGGCGGCCATGCAGGACTTACGACTCTCCCATGAATTGCAGTAATTCGTTCTGTCTGACCTACAATTACCAATTATCTTTGTAACCTTCCTTGAAGGCAAACACACTCACTATAAAAGCATGCTGCCCATCACATTTTTAGACTATTGGCAGACAGCTTTCCTCTTCATTTCCTTTGTAGGACAGGGCCAATCACAGCTGTAAACACACCAATATATCAATTACTACTTTTTTTCTGGCTGACTGCAGGCAAGGGCATCTTCTCCTCTCCTTTCCTCTCCTGATGCCAGAGGTTACCAGGCCACACTGTCCAGGCAGGACAGGACATTTGGCCTGTCAGCTGCTGTGCTTGTCCCAAGCCAAGGCTGCTACTCCCGTGTGCCACAGGATGTGGCTGCAGGCAGGCAGATGGACGAGTGAGCCCTTAGCAGTTAACCTCTTCTAGAGGTTAACTCTTCTCAAGAGGCAAAGTTGGCATCCTATTGGAGATGTTTAAACCAGTGAGACATGAGGCTAGGGGTGGAGGCTCCCAGCCCAAGCAGGGACAAGCAGAGACGTGGCAGGCCAGCATCTCTAGCCTTGCACTGACTTTGCACCACTGCATGGCGTGGGACTGACCCAATAACACATTGCACTGAAAAAAGGGCTTTTGTGCTTGAAATTCACAACCTTGCTTCATCTGCAGTAATGTCCCTTGGCTGACAATCCTAAAAAACCTACAAGCTGCTCTTGGAGCTGAGGAGCAGGTATTGCTGGCCACATGCAGCCACTTAAGCAATGCTGGGGCAGACAGGGTAGGATGATTTATTTCTGATTATTGAGTAGATTCTACTGTACACCCACCCACCTGAAAACTATTCTTTTTTTTTTTTTGCTGTTGTTTCACTTACAGATGTTAGGTTTCCAGCTGCATCAGTGCATCAGTCAATGAGGTGCCAGATTTGATCTTGGCTCTCAAATAGCCAGGCAGAGACTCAGGAGGCCTGTTGAAGGGCTCAACATGGACCCAGAGCAATATCCTACATCAGCCTGGTAATTCACATCCCCTTTCCCCAAGGAAACAAGAGCAGGCTTCACTGCATACAGTCTTCCTCATGCTGGGCAAATGTACCTGACACACATGTAAGTGGGATGCTGGCACCCACTGGAAGAGAGAAGAGAAATATTTTATTCCTATACAATGTACATGCATTTGATATTCTGCTAGTTTTTCTCTCAAGGCCCTAAAATCCAAGACATGTATTTAGGCAGAGAGCTGCAGGCACCTTTGCTTTCACCTCTGCTTGTCTCCACTTACTTGTCAGGTCATTGCCAACAAAAGTGCGTTTAACTGCCAAGAAGAAAACAGGAAATGACCCACAAAAGATTTTCCACAAAAATTAGTTGTCTAAAGGTGAAAATAAAGAGGTTGAGAAACACACAGTGAGTGCACATCTCTAAATTAAATTTGAAGGCCTGCAGACTGGAGGAGTCAGAGCTGCGGTCCCATGAGCTCAGACTTGGTTGGTGGGGATGTATGGTGGGCTACACTAGCTGGGGAGCCAGGCTTCCAAATCCCAGGGTAACAAATCTAGCCTTTCCAGCTGATGCTTCCAGAGCAGGATGCCTGTTCTGCTGGGAAGGGCCACCAGGGCATGGGCTGGAGGGGCAGGAGAGGTACCTGCCAGCCTGGCTCCCATGCCTCTGGTGCCAGTGCCACTCCAGCATCACCATCGAACAGAGCACCAAGTGGTCAGGAGATGTGCTGCATTGCTTTTTTTGGGAAAGGCAGTACAATTTGGTATTTGATAATGTCTTGGTTTGTATCCTATTGATGTGATGACAGGCAGCATTAACTTCAACCACCTTCACTCTGTGTGGGGCACAACATGGAGGTGGCATAGCACTGCATGGCCTTGGGCTTTCATCTCCACCTTGGTTTTCTTATTACACCATGGAGTCACAGGGCTTGGCAGGGTAATGTCTGTGATGGTAAAGGTGGAGTGTAGTGTGTGCATGGTCCTCAGCCTGCACTTTCTAAGAGGCCAGATCCAGAGACATGCACCCACGTTTTCCTGCTGGGCTTCATGTCTCCCTCTTGGTCCTCACTAAAATCCACATCTTTTTATTGTATTCTTCTGCTAGGGCCAATGCCTCGGGCTAATGCAGTAAGTTCCCAATGCCAGAATGCTGCCCTGGGACACTGAAGCAAAGGAGACTGTATCTGTGCTAAAGAAAGGATTTTTTTAAAAAGAATTTATCATTTTTGCTCTTTGCTGGGGTCTTTCTTTCAGATTCTGGATACATTCAGTCTCAGTATCACACCCAAGGAGCAAATGCATTTCAGTAATAAACAGAGCTTTGTATATGGTTTATATTTCAGCTGATTATAATTGCACAGTGTTTGTGAGTCTTTTGAGAGGAAACTTGCGATAGAAATGCAAGATGTAAATTCCAAACATTAGCTGGAGCTTCCTAGGCTCAGCAAAGTGACAGTGTATGAATGAATAAATCATAACTAGATTTCAGTGAATAATTCAGAGTCTAATTAATTTGATGAAAATATCCTCTTTTCTTATTCACAAAACCCCTCTTTAGAGGTGGAGGGTTTCTCAGGGCTCCTGTACGCAAGTTTTTACCTGCTCGATAGCTTGGTCATTAGTGGCTTGCAGATTCCCCTCTGAAAACATGGTGTTTGACATTTGACTTATGTTGATAAGTTATCAGCAGTCATAGGTCTATTTTTTTTTTAATTGTTTTATTTTCAATTGTTTGGGTACTCTACTACCAATCCAAATGCTATTAACATAAAGTCTTCTTTGGACCTAACTGTAAAGTGGGAGACCCCTTTCAGCAAGGAAAGGGCTCATAAAAAAAGCCATTGCTCAGTAACAGGCAGGAAATAAAACAGGTCAGATGTTATAAAAATAGTGGCTCCCTCTACAGCCACAAGAATTGATTTTCTCTAAAAAAGGAAAGAAAGAAAAAAGGGAGTCTTGTACATAAGATGGATTGGGATGACCTGTTTACATTCTGTTTTCCTCCAGCCTGTCCAGAGGGAGTGATCTCAGGCCGGGCATCTCACAGGGATGCCTCTTCTCTAGAGGCACCAGGCATTTGTGGTGGTGCCGGGCTGGGATTTCACCTCTGGGGTTCATCAGCTCAAACATTTTAAGAGCAAAATGGGAAAGGGAGATTGTGGGGCAGGAAGACCGCAGAAAGGGATGGGGCAAAACTGGCTGTAAAGCAGAGGTTGAGGGTGCTGGCATGGGTTTATCCTCAGGATGTTTCAGGTGTATCTGATCAAAAAGAGGAGATGACAAAGGCATCAAAAGAAAATGCAGTGGAAGAGTAACACCAACATAGGCACACAGAGTGCCCTGTTCCTGCCCACATCCTCTTGCTTTCTCTAATTGCCAATCAGCTTGGGGAAATGTAGATTCATTAGTCCTTCCTTGATTTATTTGTCCCCAGCTCAGAGTAAATGTTTTTTCCGTTTCCTGACGCTTGCAGCAACTTCATTTCTGATCTCTCTCTCTCTCTCTCTCTCTTCTTCCCTCCATGCCCACAACCCCAGCTGTGATGGCCCTCTCCACAGGAGAGGTAAGTCTCTCTGGCTGGTTTGACTGCTGGGTAGATGCTGGGGGTCTGGCATTGACTGACTTCTGTGTGTTGGGGCCAAAGAAGTGGTGGCACCTGGGCCTTCAAGCCCAGATACATGCTCTGACCTCTGATTCAAAGAAGGAGTCATCCCATATTTAATTCTGGACTGGCATGAAGAAAGGGGTTCAGAGAAGGTGCAGCAGCCTGGGAGGGTGTGAGTGTCTTTCTAATCTTCAGGACTCACATTTAGCCTCATGTCACCATTGTTGATGACTATGTTGATTGATTACTGTTTTTTTACCTTCCTTTCAGGATGAGAGGCTGGAGCTGTGGCACAGCAAGGCTTGCAAATGTGATTGCCAAGGAAGTCCTAACTCGGTGTGGTCCAGTGGGACTAACAGTTTAGAGTGCATGCCAGGTAATGAGCCAGTGCACCTTTAGCCATACTTGTCTGATGAGCATCAGCAGCTTCCCCCATTGCACCCTACACAGCAGAAGTGGCATGTTACAATGGTACTTGTTCCAAAACCAGCTGCTGGTGGGGCTGGGGAAGCTGCACTGGTGGGAGGGGTGACCAACCCTGCACCACTGCGCAGAAGGGCAACAGGAATGGGGGCTGTGACTGGGCCTCAGGAGGTCACCCAGGGTGGACCAGGCTGGCCAGTGCTGGTGAGCACGTGATTGAGCTGTCCCTACAGTCCTTGGAACTGGTGCTACCAGAAACTGCCTGGGGCAGCTACTGCTGTGTGCAGGATTTGCTGTAGGAAACCTTTTGTACCACCTAGGCTCATTCTCCCTTGCTGCAGTTTAGCCTGTGACAACTTCTTATCTATGCAGGGGTCAAGGAGAATAGTGTATTACTCCTTTGCAGCATATTTTTAAACAGTAAAAGACCGCAATTGTGCTTTCCTTTGAGTTTTCTCTGGGCTGCCTCTGCTTAGCTTCTCCGGCAGTTCCTCACAGATCATCTTTTATAGGTTTCTGATCAATCTCTTTCCCTGTTATTCTCTGCAACTGCTGCATTTTCCCTGATGTGTTACCCCACCAAGGCTTTATCAGTGCCCAGATGATCCTTAGGTTTAGTTCATGTGTCCCATAGAAGCTGCACTCCTGTTCAGGCCTCAGTCGTGCAGGTTTTCAGAGGTCTTCACCTCCTCTGGAGTTGAGTGATGAAGGTGGTACCTGTCTCATGCCCACCTGCTACCAGCTCTTCCCACCTCCTGCAAGAGGCTGTGCAACAACTTGCAGTGTGTTTTGCTACACCCTTGGTACTCCAGGGGTGATGCACAGGGGAAATGGTCACCCCAGCGCTCAGTGTTTGGCATGGCTGCCCTGAGGGATGAGGAGGTTAAGTGAGTTACTCTGGAAGACCTCTGAGTGGAAGCCAGGACAGGCTAGAAAGCAAATAAAAACATGTATTGGCAAGAAGATGTGACACCATTGACAGATCTTGTAGGCTTATGCAAAGATGAGAGGTGCAAAACCACAGGCATTTCTATCTCATGCTTTTGTTGGATCTGAAGTTTTCTTTCCCATGGCATGAGGTAGGTGACAAGTGCAGAGGCTTTCCAGTCATCCTTGCTGGGCCATCTGCCACCTCCACACACCCTGCTTGCTGTGAAGGCTATGTTCACCTGGAGCTTGCCCAGCTTGAGCATTGACCACAGGCTTCTTTCTTGCCCAGAGAAACCACAAGGTGAAGATTCAGCTGCTGTGCATGGGTGACGTCTCACCCCTGGAGTAGTGACCCCAAACATCCCCAGTAAGGAGTAATGGCTTCTCAGGCTTCTCAGGCTCTGTCCTTCTAGTTTCTGCAGCTCATATCTCTACAGGGCTGCCTGCTGGGGCAGGTATAAAGAGGAAGAGACAGCTCCTGTGATGCAGAAGAATCACTTATAGGATCTCTAGAAATGAAACTTTGTATCTCTTGTTGTGGGGGTTTCCTCCAGTCTCTTATGAAAGAAACCCATATGCACTGTTCTCCCAAACTGTTCTCCAAAGTCTGAGCTGGTATGGCCCTGCCTGAGCTCACCACTCCCTTTCAAAGGGCTGCCCACCACAACTTTTTTGTGTCTCAGCATCATCACAAAGCTCACCTGCAATGAGCACATCCCTGCAGGCCTTGTGTCCTTGTCCGAGTCTCTCTCTATTTGGAAGATGCCTTCTCTGCACCTGCACATCCTCCACCTGTAACTGTACCCCTTTTCATGGAGCTGCAGTAAAGCATATTTTGGACAAACAGAGGTTACTAAACACTCCAGGTCATTATGTCACACCCCCTGCTTCCTGCAGTCCTGGATTCATGTGTGAGGAGCAGCATTGGCATGCTCACATACACCACAGAGCCTTATAGCAACGCTGAACTGCAGCCAGCTCAGCAAAGATCCCCTACCAACCTCTTGAGAAGTCCATTTTCTCAAGGTGGCTCCTTACTGGCACCTACGCCTGGCATGCCAGCCTGATCCTACTGCACGTTTTCTTTTTGTTTATCCTTAACATTGTACAATTCTCCATCTAAAACCTTGCTACAGCCTGGTACCACTCTGCTGTCACTTGCACCAAGGAATCACAGAATCACAGCATGGTTTGGGTTGGAAGGGACCTTTAAAGATCACCTAGTCCAACTCCCCTGCCATAGGCAAGGGCATCTTTCACTAGACCAGGTTGCTCAAAGCCCCATTCAACCTGATCCTTGAACACTTCCAATGATGGGGCACCCACAACCTCTCTGGGCACCTTGGCCCAATGTCTTGGTATCTGCATTCTAAAAAATGTCTTCCTTATGTCCAATCTAAACCTACTTTCTTTCATTTTAAAACTGTTGACCCATGAAAGAGAAAGGAGACACAGAAGGTTTGGTTGATCCATCCATGGTTGAGGGACACGTGTGTGAGAGAAACAGCTCTAGATTTCCTGGCCAGGCTAGATGTGAGGTGTGCTCTCACACATTAGCAATATGCAGCTGAGTAATGAAGGCAACTTCTTGAGGAGTTGTAGAGCTGTCTTTGGCATGGCCGGAGGGGAGCAGGCAGCCTCGTAACTGCTGCAGAAATTTTCTCCAGGTTGGCATTAATGGTGTTAAATGGTTTAGCTGGTTTGGCTGGGCGGGCACCGGGCATCTGTTTTGCAGGTCCCTGAGCGTAGCACAGCCAGACGCACCAGAAGGTGACCTGCTAATTGCATTACTGTTGTGTGGTCTGCGGATTAGTGTTGCTAAAACTAAAGTTACGTGGTGTTCAAGATAAGCCTGCCGAGTAGTAAACACGCGGGGCCACCCCAGCATGGCCGCCCTCTTGCACAGGGGGAAGTGAGGGTTTTAATCTGGTGGAAAAAAGGTGATGTTTCTGTGCCTAGAGGAAGGTAGGATGGCAGCTCTGTGTTTTCATGGGGAAAAACATGTTAATGAGGTACTGACTGAGCAAGATATGCTAACGAGATATTGATGAATACAGTATCGACCTAGTGGAGCTTACTAATGAGACATTGACCGTGTGGCTGCAGTGCTGGGGCATTGCACCAGGGAGGCCGCAGTCATGCCAGGCCTTGGGAGTCCACTGATGCTCCCTACGTGTTGGTCATTTTTAACATGAGGCACCATGCTGGTCAGTCAGGCATGGCTGAGGTGAGGAAACATCCTACCCAGAAGTGAAGCTGCTCAGACCCTCACTTGCTCCTTTGTTGCCAAAAACCATGAAACAAACTACACTAAACTGGAATACATGACAGAGTTACCCTTGGGAGTACCACGCCAGCTCCACAGGCTGCAATATTAGACAGTGCTGCCCATGATATAGGTGTTTGTCGAGGCATTCCCCATCTGATGCTTGTGAGTGCCTTCTTTACATGTATCTAGCTACACAGTGATAACCTGATTGCATAAAAAATGAACATAACAAAAAACCCCTACAGCTAGGGCCAGGTAGCATGCAGGCACTCTGCATGGCAGCATCACCAAAGGCTTGTCCTCCAGAGCACTCTGTGGTGAGCATCCCCAGCATCCTGGTCAGGAAGAAGAGGGAGCAGTGACACTGCAGAGTAAATGTGCAGACACATCCAGGAAAAAAAGCCACTCGTGTCCCTTAAAGTCATTTTTTCCCTTGTTCTGCAGAGTGCCCCTACCACAAGCCCCTGGGCTTCGAGTCTGGTGCTGTCACCCCTGACCAGATAAGCTGCTCCAACCCTGAGCAGTACACGGGCTGGTACTCCTCCTGGACAGCCAACAAGGCACGCCTCAATGGCCAAGGCTTCGGGTGAGTCCAAAAATATCTTCCTGAGGCATCCTGTGGGCAGGTGGGTGTGGGGGGCTGGGAACCCCTGGCAGCAGGAGGGTCTGCTCGGGAGGGCAGCAGCAGAGGATGTAGCGGGGCTGGCGGTGTCCCCCCAGGTGCGCATGGCTCTCCAAGTACCAGGACAATGGGCAGTGGCTGCAGATTGACCTGAAGGAGGTG
This sequence comes from Ceryle rudis, assembly GCA_033439905.1. NCBI lineage: Eukaryota > Metazoa > Chordata > Aves > Coraciiformes > Cerylidae > Ceryle > Ceryle rudis. Next base: position 74,880 of record JAAGNO010026809.1, on the reverse strand, counting down.
AAAGTGATCTCGGGGATCCTCACACAAGGGCGTTGCGATGCCGACGAGTGGATGACCAAGTACAGCATGCAGTACCGCACCGATGAAAACCTCAACTGGGTTTACTACAAGGACCAGACTGGGAACAACCGGGTCAGTGGACTTTGCACTTTGGCCGCTGGTGAAGGGGTGTCATCTTTGGAGACATGAACACATCAGGTCTTAGTGGGGAGGTGCCCCAAGAAGGGGGATCCTGTGGGAGCAGCAGGATGGATGGGGCCCAGTGCTCACCTCATGTCCAGGGGCAGCACAGAGAGGGGCATCCTCTCTGTGGTAAGAGCAAATGCCATGTTGACTGGCTGCAGAAGGGCAAAATATGTTTTTAAAGTTTTCTAATTGTGATAGTGGAGTCCAGATTAAGCTCAGAGGTGTTACAGGGGAGACAGTATCTCCATGATAAAGACCTTTTTTCAGCTGTGGCCACACAACCCCAGCCATTCCTGACCACTGCAAAATGGGGGCTCCTGCTTTTGCTGTGAGTCCAGGGCTACTGCACAATGACAATGCAGAAAAAACCCTGAGACAAAATCTGAAACTAGTTAAGTCACATCCCACCTAATTGTTCTCATGCTGTGCTTAGAAGCAGTCTGAAGCGAAGAATTGCACTGGGGAGACCTTACAGTGGTGCCTGTGGTCCCTGTGCAACTCAGCTGGACTGGTGGATGCCACAGCTGCTGCCTCCCAGGTGTCCTCAGTGTCCGTCTGTGGGGATAGCCCCATCTCAGCCTGGGTGGCTTTGCTGGAGTACTGGTTCCTGCTGCCCTTAGGAGATGCTGAGCTTGCCCTAAAAAAAAGTTTGTGGAAGCAGGAGTTGGGCAGCATGGCCAAGCAGTAGGAAAAGGGCTTCTTAATACACTTTTTGCTTATATCAGCATTTCTGGGAGAGTCCGGCTCATGAACTGCAAGCAACCGAAGTCAACCATACTCACTCTGAACACACAGTGCCTCACTGTGGGAAAGCAAATGAGAGAGAATGGGGTGAGATTAAGTATAATCTAACCAGAAAAAAAGTGCAGGAATGATGTGGGGAAAGTGAGTCACTCAGAAAACCCAGTCAGTGGGTTGTCAGTCAGTTGTCTCTAACTGGCTATTTTTAAAGTCTTTTTTTTGAGGGTGGAGGAGATGGAGCTGCCCCCCACTCCTCTGCTCTACACAGGCACTCTAAACCCATGGGACGGGTTTTCTAGCTCCCTAACCACCTGCCTACACCTCTCTCCTCAGGTGTTCTATGGCAACTCGGACCGCTCATCCTCGGTGCAGAACCTGCTGCGGCCGCCCATCGTGGCCCGCTACATCCGCCTCATCCCACTGGGCTGGCATGTGCGCATCGCCATCCGCATGGAGCTCCTTGAGTGCCTGGGCAAGTGCGGCTGAGCGCCGTGTCCTAGGGAGGATATGTAGGTGTCCACTTGTGCAGCCTCCCCACCGGCTACGGTTGTGGCCACGGTCCTCTGGTATAACTGCCCAGCCTGCAAAAGGAAGGGTTGTCTTGAATAAAAAGTTGTTTCACACCATGCCTGGTGATAAAGGTAAACCCTGCTGTGAAGCTGACAGGTGTTTATGGGGCACACATCAGGGAAGGTGAGAAGGTTCATGGCCATGGCTTTGATCCCATGAGATGTGGTGCTTCTGGCCCTGGGTGTTAGGTTGGGGAAATCGTCACCACAGCATGCCGTGGAGGCCAAAGTGCAGATGGGGCTTGGAGTCCCTTGGGGAGGGCAGGCCTGCACTTGAGTATTTGTCCCCAAACCCAGGCACACCCAGCTGCCCCACCTGAGCCAAGGGAAGGCTCTTGTGCCAGGGCAGACATCTCGCCCTGCTTTTCCTCATGTTCCTTCTGCCGGTCTCTGCCATCCCCAAGAAAGGGCTGTGGTCAGATTTGTCCTGTCCCCAGTAAGAAAGGCCCCACCTGTGCCTCACACTCTCAAATAACCTTAGGTCCCCTTTGGCCTGAGCTGCTGTTGCTGGTTTTGGGACAGGCATCAGTGCCTTGTGTACCAGGTACCTGAACTCTCTCTGTATTCTCTCCCGTTGTTCACTGACACATCCCAGGGAGCTTTGCTCCCTGTGGGTGTTTGGTCAGAGAAACAGGGACTTTGCTCTCATTAGCTGCCTTGATCTCCATTGCCTGATCCCCAGTGGCTGCTGAGTGCGTGAGGGATTTGGGGCATGTGGAGGCTCCAATGATGCACCCATCTCCCAGCAGTGACTGCCTGGCTGCTATGGTTCAAGTCGCTGCCTCTGCCTGGGAGCTGATGCTCAGCATGCCCCATGTGGGAACTGCATCCCCCACAGCTCCCATGTGTGAGGGTTGTGTGGGGGGGTCTGGGGCAGCAGTCACTGTGTGGCTTCCCACACATCTGTGGCACAAACCTGGAAGTTACCAGAGGCCCCTTCCCTATTTTTTTACCAATCCATGCATCCATCCCAAAGAGACAGGGCACTGGCACCTGAGCTGTCCCAGCAAAGAGAGGTATGAAGACAATATTCTTCTAATTCTTATGGGCAGAGAGGTGAACACGGTGTGTAGGGCAGGAGTGGAAATGTGACTAAAACCAAATGATATGTGACCAAAAACATAAGAAAAGGTTTTAGATGTTTGTGCAACTCATCACATTTTATTCATTTGTAAGGGCAGATGTTTCTGCCTTGTTTTGGTTTGTTGTTTTTTTTTTCCTTTATAGAGACAAATAATAGCTCTCAGGAAAATAAGCTATTCTGGTGAGTCTGAAAGCTTCTGCTCCACTATACAAACACTATGAAGTCTACAGAGATGCAGAAAAGATCAATCCCCATCTCCTGAGATGATTGTTATTATGTCACCATGACTCCCTTGCTTTTCCCCTATCCCCCAAATGAGTTTTGCCTATCCACAAATGGGTCTAGGGACATGTTTTCTTAATAAGAAATCGGTGAATCTGCATGGTTCTCTAATGACTATGTGTCCAGGAAAGCTCTACAGAGAAGGTCCACAGAGATCAAGGCAAGTCCTCTGTGCAGCCGAGCTGTGGGACCAGCATGGGGAAACAGCCTCCCTGTAGGTGCTGCACACACAACAACAGGGAGACAAGGGCTCTCCACCAGTCATCATAGCTCTTGTGTTAGGAGCACCAACACCAAAAGCTGCAGCATTTCCAGGCCCTGGACACAGCATTACATTAACTCACTGCTCTTCCCTAAAAGTGGCATGGGAAGCTCTGCTCCATGTCCTGGTGGATGGTGACTAGGGAGGGAGGAGGCTTGGTGGTGTTGTTTTGTTGCATGACTGAGGAATGTCGGGGTGGGGCTAGATGGTTGGACTGGTGATGAACTGGTCACTGGCTGGTGAATATTTGTAGCCCACCAAAGCAGTTAAGCTTGACTGCAGCTACTCAAAGCCTTGCCTGTGACTGGCCTCTGAGGAGCTCTCATGCACAACCCATGGTTGTTCAAGTTGTCTGGTTTTGGAAATGCACCCTGTGGCAAGGGCCAAGAGCTCCTTTGTAATTTGGAAGAGCTGACAGGCTTAATCCACAGCCTGAATGGATGGACCACACACTGTTATACACCAAGGTACCACACTAAATTATGTATCTTCACATGACTGATCCTACATACAGGATATAATAAAACCTTGTAGGGAAAAAACATGATCTAGGTAGAAAGTACCTCTGCTATCACTCTTCCAGTCTCCCACCTTCAAAGAAATCACTAGACCCTTTTTCCAGATTGAAAAGCACAGCAATAAATAAGGTGGAAGTAACTGGCGTACACTGCATTTCACAGTTCATTTGCTTCTTGCTTTGCCATGTCCTTTGTCTGCAGTTCAACTCTCCAGCTTGTGTGTGGAAGGGACCTACTTCTGGCTTTCATCTGCAATGTCTAAATGGTTCCTGCTAAAGCAAGAGTTTCTGTTCTGATCCTAGCTGTGCAGCTCGCTTGCTAAATCAACCTTTGGAAATTCACTTCACCTCTGCCTCTTTTTTGAAAAGATGGGTGCTAAGAGGCTTAATTAATTGGCCCTGTATGTTAGGGTTGTTTTGATTGTCTTGAGCATAACGATGGCGATGATAGCGTTGAGTGTCTATGGGCAAGAATCAGGGGGAAGGCCAACAAAGCAGATAGTGCAGTGGGATTCTGTTATAGACCGCCCAACTAAGAATAAGAAGCAGAAAAAAATACTCTCAGCAGCTGGGAGAAGTCTCACAATCGCTACCACTTGTTCTCATGGGCGACTTCAATTTACCAGATGTCTGCTAGAATTACAATACAGCAGAGAGGAAACTGTCCAGGAAGTTCCTGGAGTGTGTGGAAGATAATGTTCTGACACAGCTGGTGAGTGAACAAGGGAAGGCTCCCTGCAGGACCTGTTGGTCATAAACAGAGAAGGACTTGTGAGTGATGTGAAGACTGGAGGCCACCCTGGGCATAAGAATCATGTAATGATAAGAGATTTCAATTCCTGGGGAAGTAAGGAGAGGGGTCAGTAGCACTGCTGCCTTGGACTTCCAGGGGGCAGACTTTGACCTGTTTAGGAAACTAGTTGACAGTCCCTTGGGAGGCAGTCCTGAAGGGCAAAGGAGCCCAAGAAGGCTGGACATTCCTCAAGAGGGAAATCTTTAAGGCACAGAAGCAGGCCATCCTGGTGTGCCCTCAGACAAGCTGGCAGCTTGTGAACAGAGAGCTTTGGCTGGAAGTGAGGAAGAAAAGGAAAGTCTCAGACAAGCTGGCAGCTTGTGAACAGAGAGCTTTGGCTGGAAGTGAGGAAGAAAAGTCTATGGCCTATGGCAGAAGGGGCAGCCACTCAGGAAGACTACAAAGATTCTATAAGGCTATGCAGGGAGAAAATCAGAAAGGCCAAGGACCAATTAGAACTTAATCTGGCTACTGCCATAAAAGACAATTAAAAATGTTTCTATAAATACATTAACAGCAAAAGAAGGACTAAGGAGAATCTCCATCCTTTATTGGATGTGTAGGGAAACACAGCAACCAAGGATGTGGAAAAGCTGAGGTACTGAATGCCATCTTTGTCTCAGTCTTTAACAGTAAGATCAGTTGACCTCTGAGTGTCCAGCCCCCTGAGCTGGAAGACAGGGACAAGTCGCAGAATGAAGCCCCCATAATCCAAGAGGAAATGGTCAGTGACCTACTGCACGACTTAGATACACACACAAGTCTATGGTGCTGGACGAGATCCACCCAAGGGTACTGAAGGAGCTGGCAAATGGGCTGACCAAGCCATTTCCATTTATAAGCTAAACAGGTAAACAAGGAAGTTGTGGTAGATGGAGGTTAGCAAATGACATCCATCTACAAGAAGGGCCACAAGAAGGAGCCTGGGAACTACAGGCCTGTCAGTCTGACCTCGGTTCCAGGGATGGTTATAGAGCAGATTATCTTTAGTGCCATCATGAGGCCTGTACAGGACAGCCATGTGATTAAGCCCAGTTAGCATGAGTTTATGAAAGGCAGGTCCTGATTGACTAACCTGATCTCCTTCTATAACAAAGTGACCAGCTTAGTGGATGAGAGAAAGGCTGACGATGTTGTATACCTGGACATTAGTAGTCTTTGACGCTGTTGCCCACAGCACCCTCCCAGAGAAACTGTCTGTTCATGGCTTGGATGGGCATACGCTTTGCTGGATAAAAAAATGGCTGGATGGCTGGGCTCAGAGAATGATGGTGAATGAGTTTAATCCAGTTGGTGGCCAGTCCCACGGTTCAGTACTGGCGCCTGTTCTCTTTAATCTCTTCATCAGTGAGCTGAATGAGGGGACTGAGGGCACCCTCCATAAATTTGCAGATGACTTGAAGTTAGGCTAGTGTGTTGATTGCTTGAAGGTAAAGAGGGTCTACAGAAGGATCTGGACAGGCTGGATCAATGGGCCAAAGCCAGTGGTATGAGGTTTGACAAGGCCAAGTGCCAGGTACTGTACTTAGGTCACAACAGTCCCAGGCAACACTAGAGGCTTGGGGAAGGGTGACTGGAAAACTGCCTGGTAGAAAAGGACCTGGAAAAGGACCTGGGGGTGTTGGTCTACAGACAGCTTAATATGAGCCATCTGTGTGCCCAGGTGGCCAAGAAGGCAAACAGCATCCTGGCCTGTATCAGATATAGTGTGACCAGCAGGAGTAGGGAAGTGATTGTCCCCCTGTATTTGGCACTGGTGAGGCTGCACCTTGAATACTCTGGTTTTGGGCCCCTCACTACAAGAAGGACACTGAGGTGCTGGAGTGTGTCCAAAGAAGGGCAACAAATCTGGTGAAGGGACAGGAGAAAAAGTCTTATGGGCACCAGCTGAGGGAACTGTGGTTGTTTAGTCTGGAGAAAAGGAGGCTAAGGGGAGACCTTATCACTCTCTACAACTACCTTAAAGTAGGTATTAGTGAGGTGGGTGTTAATCTCTTCTCCTAAGTAGGATAAGAGGAAATGGCCTCAAATTGCACCATGGGAGGTTTCGATTGGATATCAGGAAAAATTTCTTCTCCAAAAGGGTTGTCAATGTGTAGATGTGGCGCTTAGTGACATGGTTCAGCGCTGGACTTGGCAGTTCTGGGTTAACAGTTGGACTTGATGATCTTAAAGGTCTCTTCCAACCAGAATGATTCAATGAGTCTATGTTTAATTAAGAGGGCCTAGAATGCTTTCAGAATTGCACTTGACTTCTGTCTCTGACATAAATACAGCATGTTGGAGTAAGTGCAGCTGAGGGCATTATGAAAGCAGGACACAACCAGCCAAAATAGAGTCAGAAAAATGCAAAGCTTTTCCTCATGAAGTCTAACCTTTCCTAGCATATCACTATCAATATAATTACTGACACAAATGCCTACAGTCACAATTAACCAGAATGGAGACAGCAGCTGAGGCTGCAGGAGATGATGCAAAGTAGTGCTGAAAATACAGTTCCCTTCTAATGAAGATAAACTTTTCTTTGAGTGAAAATGCTGCAGGTCTTTATCCGCAGAGGTAGGGAGACCAATTCATGGCTTTGCAACTGTGTAAAACAGAACAGGTTTGAAAGAGGAGGCAGGACCAAGAGCAGCTTTCAGCTTCATTACCTGGAATATTTATAAAGAGAAGGGATGGAACTATGCTGAGAAGTCAAGCCTGCCCAATCTAAGCTATGTGATAAAGTACTGCCTCAGGCCTCCAGACCAGCCACACCATTTTTGAAGTCAATAGCCCCTTTCTCTTAATGGGTACATGAAGGAATTACCCCTTCACTGTGGTCTGAGAGAAAAATGCCAACACCTACTGTATCCCCCAATCCCAAGGGGGCTGGTGCTAACTACACTGGGGCTACTACATTGAGGTGCTCAACTTCTTCAAGGATGCAGCTACTGTGTTTTCTGGAGCCCTGCAGGGATTACAGAATAGGGCACCAAATGCCTGGGATCACTTAAAAGTGCCTGAGATCCTTGAAAGAGTAAGAGCAAAGTGAGGTTCTAGTAGAGCCAGGTGCCCAGAGAGCTTGGCACCTCAATGAAAGTAGGCATCCCAAATGCATTTCTGGTTGGACTGTTGCAATGCAGGACTGCTTGTCCTGGTGGAAGTTGAAGCCATTAGCTCAGGCCAGCAGTTCCCCTGTTTGGGGCACAGCTCAGGGAAGGCACCAGGCAGCAGCCTGGTCTCACAGCAGCTGTGGCTGTGGCACAACCCACCAGGCAGCTGTTACGGAAGGATCTGAACAGACTGAAAGTCCTGGCTTTCATTGAGACTGCTGCTGGAGCACAGAGGTAAAGAAGGGAGGCCAAGCTAAAGTGGACCCTACTCCTCAGTTTGTTTCCAGTAATCCTGAAGAATAAGACACCAGCAGAGAAATATTTCAGGTTTTTTAAAGCTACCCATAGTAGCAAAAAAAAATCACGACCAAAATACTGAAGAGGAACCCATCAACAACTATTTCACTGAGACATGAACATTTGCCTGGAAGAATCTCAGCTTACATGTAGCAATGATGAAATGCCGATGTGCTACTGAAATGGTGGATCCTCTTCTGAACCAAAGACAATTTAAGGGCTGGAAACTTTCAGGGCATTTTAATTTCTGGGTCATGCCCACTGAGGGGGTTGGTGGGTTGATATTCAAAAAAGAGAATAGCAGAGATTCTTGCCCTGAAAGGAAGAAACCCCTCCAATGTCTGCAGTGGGACCACAGGAATGATAAGCAACAGGGTGCTTCAGAGCTGTTTTGTCTGTGCTCCTGTGGAAACATCAGACTTGTGGACAGACACAAGTCAGGTTCTCAGTAGAGCCCTGGTGTGGTTCCAGCCCGTTCTGCTCATTTGAGCCAAGCTAAGGTATGGGGACATGCTGGCGGAGATGTGTCAGGAATAAGACCGGCTGTTGAGCAATGCCAGCGTTCTAGTGCAAAATCTGCATTTTTATTAAAGACATAGTTTGGAAGGCCCATTCAAAAATACATTGTGCTCAGTAAAAATTAACCATTTCCATGCTGATAATTAAGGTTACCACAGGATTAATTTTTGTTTTTCTCTTTTAGAATATTTACAGCAACAATAGAAATTGTACAGAAGTTAAGAATGGAATACATGCCCCAAAAAAATTTGGTAAGGTGTACCAACAACATGATACAAAGGGTTGTATACAAACACTTTACAAATGGTTTATTAACTTGCATGAAGTCATCCTTAAATATTCAACACATTTTAAAATCAATTTGTATTCCAGGATTAAAAAGGTTAACGCCACATCACATCCCTTCCACAACAGAAAGCATGGTAGATTTAAAAGTTTGTGCGCTTTAGATTTCTAGTAGCTGTTAAAAACATTGGGAATCTTATCCACAAATTTAGAAGTTTTGAAAGCTACCTCCTCAGCCTGTTATTTCTGGAATAGTCTGTACTGGCAGATTGTGAAAAAAATATCACATTTTTTTCTTCTGTTTCACATTTTTTCCTTCCTGTTCCCAAATGACACAAATTCAGAATTCAGCATTTCACAGTGGAGATCTAAGCAGTCCTGGAAGTCCTTAGCAGATTAACCAGACTTTAAAATGCCTGCATAGAATTTCCAACAAAATTATGGTTTCAGGGAAGATTTTAGCTTTTTGTTCCATACAACCCAAATATATATATGTTACTCCTTTCAATTAGACATAATCTTCAGTAGTACGAGTCTAAGATGTGCACTAGCAAAAAAAAAAAAAAAAAAAAAAGGAACGTCGAGACAGTTACCTACACTTTTTGCCTTGTTACTAAACAGTTAAAAGCTCTGCCATTGGATTTACATGTCAAGAGTTTACACCAAGAGGTTCATATTCTATAGGAAACTTGAATAGCGGCTTCCAACTTGTGCTATGAACATGCTTTAACGGTGCTAATGGAAAGCTCTACGACAGCAGTTACTTCACAACGCATTTCTACGCCTGTACAGTTAAGATGCCACCTCGTATTTCTCAGAACGGATCCAGAGAAACAATGCCCTGTGAAAACAGAGACCTGGTGGAAGGAAAAGCCTGGTAGGCAGTGTGTTTTGGTGGGGGCACAATGAGGTAAAGTATCTCACCCAGATGAAATGGAAAATTAAAGTGAAGAAAATCCTGAGCAAGTCTAAGGATAGCTGTTTGAGTAAAACAGCAAACAGGGTGGAGTAGTAGATAAGGCCTCTAACTCCCTGATAATCTGCACTAGAGAAACAACAAAGAACAAGGCAACTGCAATATTTGAGAACCACGAGGGGAAGGGCAAGGGAAGACTGCAAAGCAGTGCAAAGAATGGCATTGGGATTTTAGAGGGAGAGCTCAGATGGCTTGAGTTTTCAGAAGTATATCAGATGAAGGCCCATCAAGATTTTATTACTTGGTTGCTAACAGTACCTAGAGGAAGAATCTTTTTATATACCTCTTCAAAATTTGGAGTCAGTAATAAGCTCAGAACAAACAAACCAAACGACCACATTCTGCAAGAAAGAGGAGGTAGATTGACTTGCAGAGAAGACAAGAGAAGTGTAGAGTCACTCTTAGCCTAAGTCACAAATTCTGTGTTCAGACTGTCAGGCCATGTCTTGAGTCGTTTGTGCTCAGCTGCATATTTTGAGTCACGTCCTAAAAGAGCCTGAGAAGCAATCTGATTTGGTGGAATGAAACATCCAAACATAGCAGGGCTGGCCCTCTCATACTTCTCATGCATCTTCCATTTAGTTGGTCAAAAGCCAACTTTTGCACCAGACAATTGGCTGTACATAAGGTAACAACCAAGCATCAAAAAAGAACCTGGAACGAGCAAAATTCAGACCTGATCCATCAGATTTACCTGTGCTGTCTCATGCAGTAGCTGTTCACTGAGGCAACAGATGACCTACCACAGCTCTTCCAACTGAAAGAGGATCTCCTATGAAACTTGTGTTGCTTAATTTTCATAAAAATTTGCTTCGTGACTGCGAAATGAGACATCTTCAGTTTCAGTACAACATCCAAATCAAGGGATGTGCACAAGCCTTCACTTGCCAGATGAGCCTGGACATTGATGCACTACTGCTGTTTGACCCTTTGAAAAAGGAGTCAACATCTAGAGCTTCCAAGATGTATTATATTAAAAGGGTTTGCTCAAGTTGTTCCCTTTTCAACAAAGGACAGAAGCTAAATGGCTTTTCTCCTCATTCACTACAAATCCAGTTAATGAATGGTTAATATCATGACACCATTAGAAAGAGCTCTGTAGGGAAAGGCACCTGTTCTTAAATAGTGTCCTGATTTGAAGGTTCTTTAAAAATGGTTAAATAGGGCAAATCACCTTTCCAGTCATCTGTTGTGACACTCCTATTTCAAATGGTGGGCCTACTTACATGAACAACAGGCCAGATGCATGGTTTATGATATAACCCCATTAATAGATGCATTATGTATGCTACCTGGAATGGAAAAAAATAACATTCATTGCCACCCCACAATTTGCAGTATATTATATATGGCTATCCTTTTCATACTCTTTGTGTGCCTGGGATTTAAATACTTTCCCAGCTCTTGCCACAGGAGTCCACTCAGCGAATAGCTACAGCAGCTTTTGAAATAAAAAAAGGTTGGTATGTAGCTTTTTACACTGGTAAGATTCATCTGTTAAAAGACCTAACTGCAGCGATAAGGAATGACTAAAAGCCTATCACAGGACACTGCTTCTTGAAGAATCACTCCAGTTTTGCTCCCAGAAACAAGTTGGTGTAGCAGAGAGAAAGGTGACAAGCCTAAGTAGGACCTGAGGGTGTCTCATAAGTCTTGAAGTTTGAAGCCTGCTTTAATATTGATCTAAAAGAGCTGGTATCTCTAAGTGGAGTAGTGTCAGGACCCACACGCCTATGTGGGTCTGACTTGGTATCAGAAATCGAAGCTTGGTATCAATCCCCAAGACCTGTGGGATGGGGAACTGTTTTAGAAAGAAGGGACTGAATCTGGGATCACTGACTTCCTGCCAAGAACTCTGCCCAGTGCTCTGTGCTGACAACCGCTCAGAGAAGCAATGAATCTTGGACTGCAGTAAATGGAGCAAAGAGTGTTAAACAGTTCTAAGGGACTGTTCTCTGTGGTCAGGTCTGTTGGAAAAAAATAGGTTGTTCTAGATTAATACATTTACATGGCAGTTTAAAAGGACAGCTTAAAGACATATACAATTTCAGTTATCATGAGCTTAAGGTGCTTCTTTTTCAGTTAAAAAAAGCTCAAGAGCTATAGTAAAAGCATATAGACAAGTTTAGGCAGCTTGTGCTCTGCCAGATGATGACTATAATTAATTTCGAAACTTAGTTTCTTTTCTATTCACATCATTAATGATGCCAAAAGGCAAAACATTGCTAAAGAATAAAATGCAGTTTAACTAAGATACTTTATACTAAGTAAATCTATAGAACATCCAGTACAAGACTCACAGACCAGTGAAGAGGAAAGCTCACACTTAAAAAATCATTGGCTCTGTAATTCTCTTTCCCTTTATTAAGCCAGCAAATCTCAGTGACTATAATAAGACTCCTTTGAAAGCCTCAGCAAAATTACATTAGCAATATTCTAAATATTGGGAAGTTACACCAGGTTAAAAATACACAGTTTATCTCAGCACCAGCTGGCTGAGCTGCTGGAATTTCTTTCCAACAGAAAGAAGAAAATACTACATACATTCAATACAATTTAGTATTCAACTGAAATCTACTACGGTTTGTTGAATTTGAGAAGAAAATGCAGTATGAAGTAGAAACAACTTTCTGTAAACATGGGCCACTAAATACTTGAAACATTCCTTGGGTCAGACTTGAAGCTTTGCTAACTACTTTAAACAGCTATATGTACAGTCAGAGATTACCCTGATTTAACTTAATGGGTGCTGAGAAAAAAAAATCCTTTGGAAACATTTTTCCTTGCTAGAAATCAGACCAGCCACATATAGCCCAGTATCATCAACCCCCGCATGAAGCTCTTTACAGCAAGATAAAAGTCTTGCAGAGGCAAAAAGATCCATCTCCACAAAGCACAGAAGAGTCTGGTCTGAGCCCTCCCTTGGAGACACTCAGACTGCACTGCTTAGAGCCCCACTCTTGGACACTGCTTTTGGGAGGGATTTCAGTGGCATCAGCTCATTTCAAAGCAGGACTAACAGGACTAACCTAGTTGTGACCAACTGGTGAATCCAAAAGAGACTGCTAAAATATACTGCTGAACTCTGATAGTAAACATCACAATGTCTCTCATGGATGCCCACTGAACTTACCAAAAGCTGAATACCCTTTCATGTCTATTGTATTTATATATGCTGTATATACGATATATCAACACAGTATATATCATATATATCTAGGTATCATATATCTATCTACAGAAAATCACATGCACATTTCTTTCAGGCAATTGACAAAGAAAGTACTCTTGTTTTGCGATTTTTCCAATTTACTAGACTGACTTTTAGCCCTGGATGAACCTGATGTACCATACTTCTATATTGTACCTTCTGACAAAGATTTTTAGAGTAATGGTGCCGAATTTGCCACTGTTAGAACTTTGGTATGACTCGAGAGGTACTGAACAGCATGTCCAGTTTGCATTGTTATCCAAGTAAGGAAGTTCAGCTCTTACTGCCTGGCTGCTTCTGTCAACTACATACGCTTATGGCTAAATCATGGAATTTACATTCAGGTTAATCTCTTTTTGGAAAAGACAACGTATTTGCAAGCATAAGTGTCTGATGAGGACAGCATCTAGAAAACGAACTATGCTGCAGAGTAACGAGGGAACCGAACTAATGTGTTTAAAAAGGAAAGATTGTATTGTTCTGACACTACAGGCCTGACTCTCCTCTTATTGCACAAAGTTTAGACTGGTGTAACTATTTCGACTCCTACTGGCTCGCCTTTGATTTAGTTTACTGGTAGCAACAAAGGAATTGGGTTGTGTATTTGCTACACTCAATATTCACCAAAATAAATCAGTTTTAACAATGCTGTACAGGAGACTGGAACTCAAGATCTAGTTTTTTACTGAGACTGGTAACTGAACTGTGTATGGGAATATTCAGATAGTAAGACCTAAGGAGAAATTAAGCTGCATGGCAACCTTCTCCCTCAATATCCAAATATCAGATTTGTAGCTTTAAATACATCCTGAAATATAATAAAAAGTGCAAGAGTAGTTTCAATTTAAATACAGTGTTTATCTTATTAGTTAATAGAATGCTAAACAAGATGTAAAATACACAAATGCATAAAAGCTTATACCATGATCTGCAGTGCCATGCTATGCGTGTCAAAGTTTGGCATTTCACTTGCAATTCATGCTGTATTTCTTTGGTTTTCACCCCTGCTATTAAGTGGAAGAGCACCTGCTTTAGCTTGTAGTTGTGGGGCACTTTATCTCTTTAGAGGAAACAACAATTTGGTACTGGGGCTCTGTGCTCTTGATGCAGAAATCCCATTAATATTACTAGAAAAGCTAAGGACACAGGGGAGAACATACCACATTTAGATTACTGTACAGTTCTGCAGTCTCTTACATTTAGCCAATACTTCCAACAAAACAGCCCATAATAAAGCCTGGAATTGAATGTTGTCTTCTTTTTTTTTACCAAAAATGCCTATAATACTGGGCTCTCATAGCTGAGCAAGATTCATACTGTTACAGTCACGGTTATATCCACATTCAACTTCCTTTTATTAGAAGTATAATACTGCACTTTATATCACAAATGTATAAAAATATGGCAGATAGTGTCATAACAATACTTCTCTTTTAAATGAGTATATTTAAAAAACAGACAGTTATTTTCCATTTATATATATATTTATGTATAGAATAAAATACTCCTGATGCAATATATAAATGTTACTGTTAGTTTTTTATAGAAACTACTGTAGCTGTTGCACTGCTTCACAATGTTTCAAACAGCTCAAAATAACTTTACATTATAACATAAAAGATATGATTATAACAGTACGATATTAGGTCATCATAAATAAATATTACAAATCCTATCAAATATGGAAGTTTAAAAAACAAAATTAAGACATACAATTTAACTTTAAACCCTTAACGGGGATACACTTTTATCACATCAACCCCACTGTTTTAACTAGGCAGCAAAAAATGTAGTAAGGGCATAGGTCTAGACATGAATGTTTTCACCCTTATAAGTGCCAATACATACCAGAAGTCTCCCAGCTCTCAGACAGAGATGTGCACTAAGCTGGAATGTAAATGAGAGAAAATGACAACGCATTTTTCTCCCGGACCGGCACACTCTGCTTGGCATCCAGCGACATTTCTGATGACTGGTAATTCATAATTCAACTTGTTTTACTGTATAATCCCTGACTCTCACTGTGGTGCCAAACAGCGTAGCTCCACATGTACATATTGCACACCTTTATAAAGCTGAAAATGCAGTCTTACCATCACCAGAACCACCACCACTCCCCTACGCTGACATCCACCTGAACTGGCCTATTTTCTAGAGTGCAATTACAAGGCTGTCTCTTTTAAATCATTCAGGTTTGGCATTCGTGATCTGTTTGTTCGGTTATACGTGTGCCCATTCTGTCCGCTCTTGGAAGGCAGCTGGTCGGAGTATGGAGGCCCATCACTTGCGCTCCTGTTGACCGGGGAGACGTGCCAGGTGGGTTCCAGCTGGCTTGGTATCTGCAGTGTCGGCCTGCTTTTCGGCTGAGGCTCCTGTCGCACGTTGCTGCTGCCACTGCTGGAGCTTTGACTCATTGGGTGAATCCGCACTTCAGGAAAAGAAGCTTTGGCTGGCTGACTTGGTAAGGGCTGGAAGCGAGGCTCAGCAGGGACAGGATGATTTGAAGAGGAGAGGTGTAAGAGCTTTCGAAGAGATTTTAATGGCTGGCTCTGAAAGACACATGTAAAAGGACTTGACTTTCTGCTCTCCACTGTATCAGACTTCCTAGAACAAAACTGTCATATATCCTAAACTGAATATCATGAACTTCACGGGACTTCTTTACTTTTAATTTGTATTAATTTGGAATATTTCATTCCAAGCTATGACTACACACCCGAGAAAATGTCTTCTCATTATGATTGAATTTATTAGCTACCTGAAAAGATGGAACCTTTTCTACATCAGAAAAAAAAAAAAATTGTTCCCATCAATTATTTTAGCCTTGCTTCCTATGAAAATGGAGGCATAGACAATCGCATTAGCTGTCCATCTGTCACTAGCCCTCCTATTAACTTTAGAGCCTCAGCTACATTTTGTCAGCACAGATATCAGAAATACAAAGTTTCTAACATTTTGTCAGCACAGATATCAGAAATACAAAGTTTCTAAACATTTTGTGAACATAAATCAGGGTCTAGAGAGAATCTTGAGTAGTCATCTGCACTGAAATAAGGGCTGTCAGAAGTCAGCTACTGGATATTTTGTTTGCTGGCAGCTAGGCGGTAAGCTGCTCTAGTCCCTCACAGCTTCTTTAACTGGTGAGCAGGTTGAAGAAAAATGGAGACATGGGGTTGCTGAAATGGGCAGCAAGAGCCTGGGGAAGCCTGGGTACAAATGTGGTATGAAAACAACCTCATTAAATTTCACGGCACACCGAGGATCTTGCTTCTTCAAACACTGCAGCTGCAACAAACCCCACTCTTCAGTTTTCACTGTTGTAATGGCAACAGAGCACAGCACTGAAGCTCCCACTGAAATCCTGCCCCCCAAGCTGCTTTTAGAACCGGAGGATGTAAAGTTGCCTTAGTGCAGTGCTATGCTCCAATAATATAGCCTGCTTATACTGCAGTCTGTGACAGCTGAGGCACAGCCGCACCGTAATGTGGTCATCATGCTCTGGTGATCCCATCAAGTATCAAAGTGTGTCAAGTAGCAGTGTGCACTCAGGATCCACCATTCCTTACAGAGCTAACTTGAGGACTTTTCACAACACTGCGTAGCTACCGCAGACGTGCACTGAAACATTGCTTGCCTTCAATACAAAACCATAGCCAATATTTTGAAAGGTTCAAAGGCTGACACAGGGACATTTAGCCTCCCTTCTTTTCCTTGTCATTCATGTCTAGATTTTCAAAAGAATTATGCAGGTCTGCAGGCACATGATTTTTTCATTCAGTAAGTGGGGAATAGAAAGGTTGGGAAATAATGTCAAATGCAATTTTTTTTTTTATTCACCAGAGAAGCTGTCAAGATACCTCAGTGATGTTCAAATATAGAGAACTGATAATGCCACTTACAGGAGGCTGGATTTCTGTCATCTTCTCAGGATGCCAATCCTTCTGCCTGCTGCTCTGGTGATTAGAAGAATGAATGGCTTTCTGTAATGCCAAGAGATCCTGACCATCACTGCCAGGCATCTGCAACAAAATATTACATACATACTGTTCTCCTAATATATTCTTAACAATAGTTGTAAACCACTTCCCGCCGTTAATTACAGGACATAAGTGAAGCCCATTACTGCAGCAGAATTGCAATGACCTTTCAATATTTTTCCACATAGTAAGAGCAAGTTGCTGTGGATATCATGCAGATTTTTTATACCCTTAGCCCTTAAAGCATTCACATGCTGTTAGTGTCATTTGCTGTAAGAGAAAGCAGTTAAACAAAGCTTTAAAAAAAAAAAAAAAAAAAAAACAAAACCAGAAGAAAAAGAAAAAATTCTTGAGCCTCATCTTCACTTAAAAAGCATTCCGTACTGCAGTTAAGACCATGGATCAGTTCCATAAATTTGTTCCTGAGCAAAACAGACCAAAATCTCTCTAAACTGAAGTCCAGCTGATTTTGCCATCACAAAGCCAAGAACTCTTCCTTTCCTCATCTTTCTTCTCCTCCAAACTAATGCAAAAATTAAGAAACTCCCCTGCCCCACCAAGTTGAAAATCCAAGAAAATTTATGTCAGAAGGAAAAATTAAAGCTTATATGTAGACTTTTATCTAATGTCAGGAATTCTAAGCCAAAAAATGAAAGCTAAAATATAACCTATTTTTAATACAAGCTGCCTGTTATCTTGAACAATCAGGACAAACAAAAATACAGCAGAGCATTTTGGCATGAGCCAAAATTTAGTTTTCACATAAGCTGTTGCTAATATTTGATTGATTAAGTTCATTCCAGCATTTATTCTCTCTGGAACTGTGTAAGTTACATTTTCAGTATATCACATACTAAACCAAAAATTTTTAGGCATAACCTATTTCAACAGAACTGCCAATTTTATTTAAATTTATTGAACTGGCCCAAGATACTTAACTAGCATGAAGAGAAAGTGATCCCATGAAAATAAAACACATGCTGCTGTAGTCAGTAAAACAAGTTTACTGGAGCATTTTACAGTGCTACTGTACTTAAAAATTAATACCATGGGTAGAGTGACTACAGGAAGCTTTTTCAAAGAAGAACTATGCTTTAAATTATTCTTTGAATTAAAAAGAGGAAAGAGCGATTTCTTGATGCTTGGATTCTCCCCGTTGGTTGAGTCTGTCTGCAATATAAGATACAAAAACTAAATGCATAGTATTTAAATTCAAGAAATCTGTCTGTACTATATTAATTCTTTTCTTTTTTTCCTTTTTTTTTTAAATTCTGACAATATATGGTATCAATCCTATAATCTGCTTTGGGAAAATACAATAGTGATTGAATGAAAAAAGCATATAGAACAAATTCAAGGAAATCAATGCATATAAAGCATGTAAAAAGAGATCAGTACACCTATTCTTATATCTGTGTTAATTAGGAACCCAGAATATGCTTCAAAACCTTCTGGAAACAACAGCTAGGTCTTGTTGACCAGTAATTCTGGCAATCATTTGTTACTTATGAAAATGACCTAAAGCAGTATGACATTTCTTATTTTTATATAAATGAAATATCAAAGATACAGTAACAGAAATGACTTTCAGAATGAGCAGCTGATAGATGTATCTAGAAGAAATAAAAGTATTCTATTTTTAACTTGTCAAAAGAGCTAGGGCTCGAAGATGAATTATATAAGTTCTAACAAAAATATATCAACAACTTCGTGTATAGGCCACTGGGTGTTTTAATTTCTGTAACACACCCAAAGAGCTTACCAATGGATGCACAAACAACAATCAGAACTATCACGTTTTTAAATTGTGAACGAAACTATTTTTCCCATGCTCAGGTACAAACAAGCATAGGACACATACGCTGTGTCTACCATTACTCTGCCCACCCAAAGAGAACTTTATAATACAATATAATGATTACACGACTAAAGAGAACGATGGGTGCGCTACTAAAGGTGAGGGCTTTCAAACAACTTTCTTGGCTTTGAGATTCGATCCAAGTTAATCAAAGAAAGAGTCACTAATTAGCATAGCTCGTTTAGGAACTTTATGGCCAGAAGAATTTCCTGTTTCAAGTTCAATACATTAAAAAGAAATCAAAACATCACTAGGAGAAATGTTCACCTGCAACTGTTTTTTTTCTAAAACAGATAATATCTTCAGACCCACAGCTTGCAATACATGCCAAAATCTGCAAAACTCAGGTTCCTCTGAAGATAACGCCTATTGATACTGTGCACAGCCCTCATGGATGTCAAATTGGTGGCAGATGATAGCAAGAACTGGGACTCTAGCAATCCTCAAGACCTTTTGCTACATTACTAAAAGACTACAAACAAGATGAAAAGGAGAATGGATAAGAACAGCTCTGCAAAAAAAAATACTGAAAAAAATTCCCACAGCAGGCAGTAAAAATTATTATCCCATGAGGATCTGCACCCGGAGAACTCTAGGGAGAATGATTAATGGGAACAACTCTGCAGTTGGAAGTGTCAGGAAGTGGGATTAGTTCCAGGCTATCAGAAACTCTGAGAACATCATTATTAAGAAGAGGTCTTCATTCTAACTTCAGGTATCTTTTATGACTCTTACGACAATCACCAGCAAAATGAGACTTGCCAAAGGATGTAAGTACACAGTAGCTACCTATGATGTGCTTCTTGGTGTTGTAAGAGTTCTCAGGTCTAATTTATTTGCTGCAGAAAGTCTGTATCACAGTAAATAAGCAGGATTTCATAATTCTAGGACTGTATAAGAATTACAAACCTCAAAATAAAACCTTCGGTAGTCACAAGGTATCTGTTAGATTTTTAATATGAATTCATAGAAAACATTAGTCATGCAGGTGAAGAACTAATACTATAGTGCTGTTACTTTTATAGCTTTTACTACTGAAGAAAAACTTGGTGGTGAACTGAAGGTAGTGATTTTTGTTCGTGCTGAAAGATCCTAATGAACATCCCAATGTTTGTTAGGTAGATTTCTCAACTAATGAATGAAGAAGAACAAAACCCAGCGTCTGAACGAGACACTTGTACACACATCAGTGGGTACAGTCTATCCCTAGATACTGTCTTGTTTAACAGCTGTAAGCAGAAATGAAAGGCTTTTCAGTCTCTGGTTGAGTCCAAAAATCAAGTTGATATCAACAAGTATCTAGGTGAGGATGCAATCTCTATCTTATTGCACTCATTTATACACCTTCCTGTGAGATACTAGCTCTAACTACCCAACGTGATTTTCCCAAATGCAAA